>PVLC010011520.1:0-47074 GCA_004027655.1 Graphiurus murinus
TTTTTTTTTTTTTTGTGGTACTGGGGATTGAACTCAGGGGCATTCTACCTCTGAGCTATACCCCCAGTCCTATTATTTATTCTTTATTTTGAAACAGTGTCTCACTAAGTTGTGGAGTGCCTCACTAGGTAGCTGAGGCTGGCCGTGAACCCGGGTCCTCCAGTCTCAGCCTCCCAAATGCTGGGATTACAAGCATGTGCCACCATGCCTGGCTCTTTCTTTCCTTCTTATGTTCAGCATAGTGATTGACTTTGATATGTTTGTGAATGTACATCATGTGCACTAGGGTGTTTCCCTCTCCCTCCCTCCCATCTCCTTCAGTTAGGTCACCTTCTTCACTCATTTTAGGTTTCTCCTTCTTTGTCTGGAGTCCCTCATATGTTCCACTTTCTCCCTAGCTTCTGCATATTAGAGAGAACATCTGACTTTTCACTTTTTGTGATTAATCTCACTTAGCATAATGGTCTCCAATCCCATCCATTTCCTTGCAAATGACATAATTTTGTTCTTCACGGCTGAGTAAAATTCCATTGTGTACATATCCCATAGCTTTGTAATCCATTCATCTGTTGATGGACATCTTGGCTGGTTCCATAGTTTGGCAATTGTGAATTGTGTGGCTACAAACATAGATATGCATGCATTAGTCTGGTAGTTTGGTTTCCATTCTTTTGGACAGATATCCAGAAGTGGTATTGCTGGAAAATATAGTAGGTTCATTCCCATTTGTCTAAGGATCCTCCGTACTGTTTTCCAAAGTGGTTGCACTAATCTGCAATCCCACTGAAAATGCATTAGAGTTCCCACTTCTCCACACCCTCTCCAGCATTTGTTGTTGTTTGTGTTTTTAATGATTATCATTCTAATTGTAGTTAGGTAAAATTTCAGGGTAGTTTTGATTTACATCTCTCTGATTGCTAATGATGTTGAACATTTTTCCATACATTTATTGGCCATTTGTATTTCTTTCTTCTTTGTTAAGTGTCTATTTAATTTACTTGCCCATTTTTTTTCAGTACTGGGAATTGAACCCAGGGACATTCTACCTCTGAGCTACACCTCCAGCAGCCCTATTTTTTTTTATTCCTTATTTTGAAACAGGATCTCACTAAGTTGTGGAGGGCCTCACTAAGTAGCTGAGGCTGGCCACGAACCTGGATCCTCCAGTCTCAGCCTCTCAAGTACTGGTATTATAAGCATGTGCCACCATGCCTGGCTTACTTGCCCATTTTTCGATTGCGTTATTTGTTTTCTTAGCAATGAGTTTCTTGAATTCTCTCCATAGTCTAGATATTAGTCTTCTATTGGAGGAATAGTTGGCAAAATTTTTCTCCATTTTGTTGCTTATCTTTTGAGGTTCTTGATAGGTTCCTTTGCTGCACAGAAACTCTTCAGTTTAATGCCATCCCAGGTATTGATCTTTCTTTTAATTTCTTTTGTCTTTTGGGGCTTGTTGAGAACGTTTTTACCCATGCCTATGTGTTGAAGTTTTGAACCTATGCCCTCTTCAAGTAGCTGCAAGGTCTCCGGTCTGACTTCCTGCTCTGTGATCCACTTTGAATTGACTCTTGTGCAGGGTGAGAAAGTGGGGTTTATTTCCATTTTTCTGCCAGTTTTTCCAACACCATTTGTTGAAGAGGTTATCTTGTTTACAGTGTATGTTTTTGGCTCCTTTGTCAAAAATCAATTGGCTGTAAGTGTGCGGATTTGCTTCTGAGTTTTTTATTCTGCTTCATTGGTCTATGTGTCTGTATTTGTACCTATATCATGCTGTTTTTATTACTACAGCTTTGTAGTATAGTTTGAAGTCAGGTACTGTGATACCTCCTGCCTAGTTTTTGTTACTGAAAATTACTTTGGATATTCTGGGCTTTTGTTGTTCCAAATTAATTGAATTTAAGGACTGATTTTTCTATATCTGTGAAGAATGACCTTGGTAATTTAATGGGTATTGCATTAAATCTGTAGATCACTTTTGGAAGAATGGTGATTTTGATGATATTTATTCTTTCATTCCAAGAGCATGGGAGGTCTTTTCATCTTCTAAAGCTGATTTCTTAAAGAAAATAAACACAGTAGATAAACCACTAGCCAACCTAGCCAAACGAAAGAAAGAATCAATCCAAATTACCAAAATAAGAGATGAAAAAGGTGATATTGCCACCAACAGTGTGAAAATCCAGAGGATTATCAGAAACTATTTTGAAAAACTATACTCCAACAAAATGGAAAACCTAGAAAAAAATGACAAATTTCTAGACACAATTTTTCTAAATTGAATCAAGAAGATAAAGAAAATTTAAACCAACCAATAGCAATAAAAGAGATTGAAGCAGCATTAAAGAGCTTCTTATCAAGAAGAGCCCAGGACCTGATGGTTTCCCAGGTGAATTTTATAAAACCTTTCGAAGAGAGCTATTCCAACATTCCTCAATCTATTCCATGAAATAGAAAGAAATAGGACTCTCCCAAATACATTCTATAAAACCAATATCACATTAATAACCAAACTAAATAAAGACAGCTGAAGAAAAGAAAACTGCGGGCCTATATTGTTGATAAACTTTGACACAAAACTGCTAAACAAAATACTAGCAATGCACATTCAAAACCACATCAAGAAAATTATACACCATGACCATGTAGAGTTCATCCCAGTGATACAAGGTTGGTTCAACATACAAAAAACAATCCATGTAATTCACCACATAAACAGATTAAAGACAAAAATCACATGATCATTTCAATAGATGCTGAAAAAGTATTCAACAAAATCCAACACCCATTCATGCTAAAAACACTGCAGAGAATCATAATAGAAAGAACGTCTCAACATCATGAAGGCAATATACAATAGGCCCACAGCCAACATCATATTGAATGGGGAAAAACTATTAGAGTTCCCCTTAAAAACAGGAACAAGACAAGGATGTCCACTATCACTACTCCTTTTCAATATAGTACTTGATAATCTAGCCAGAGCAATAAGGCAAGAGAATTAAATCAAAGAAATACAAATAGGAAAAGAAGAACTGAAACTATCTGTATTTGCAGATGATATGATATTATACTTAGAAGATGCAACAAACTCAACCAAAAGGCTTATAGAACTGATCAACAATTTAAATAAAGTGTTAGATACAAATAAATCTTAAAAAATCAGACACTTTCCTGTATGCCAACAATAAATCCACTGAAAAAGAAGTCCAGAAAACATTTCCACTCACAATATCCCCCCAAGCAATAAAATATTTAGGAATAAACCTAACCAAGGATAAAAGACCTGTACAAGGAAAATTATAATACACTGAAAAAAGAAATTGCAGATCTTAGAAGATGGAATGACCTCTCATGTGTTCTTATCAAGCATCCAATCAGCTGTGTAAGGCTGACTTTCCTAAGGATCCTGAAGGGATCATTTGCTTCCTCTGTTAAGCAAAGATGGTCCCTATTTCACACCTGAAACTGCTTCTAGGAAACAGCAAACAAGAGAGGCCATACTTTACAGACATAGCTGGCAGATGTGTATCAAGAGAAGGTCAAAAGGGCCATGAATAATTTATTCTTAGGAAGAAACTATCTTCATTTTTCCCTTCAATTCAGAAAAAACTTATTCAACAGATAAAAATCCTTCATCTCCCTTCCTCATTCCTTTCAAGGTAAGGATAACGCAAATCTAAATAATTCTGAAGTAACTGAGTGCTAGTGTGTGGTACTCAATAGGTTTAAAACTAGTGAGGCTAAAAAATGGCAGCAGTCTCAAAACAGCCAGTCAGCCCTCTGATGTTTTATGATCAACTTGGGCATTCTTTCCAGCACACTTAGTGGTCTAAGCCTGTATAGGAAATAAATACCAAAATAAATATGATACACTTTTATTTCATATATTTTCTCCACATATGCTATAAATATTTAAACAAACTCAAGTTTTAATTGGAGCAATAAAAAAATCTAATGCAATTTTGCACTGAGACTAGTGTGTAGGGTTCACTTGATTTTCTATTCCGATTAAGTTCAGACTCCCTTCATCTGGTGTTCCACCCACTAGTGATAATAGCAGCAATAAAAAGGTTAATCAATTCCTACTGAGAATGGAAATTATGTGTGAGAAAAAGACCGTGATGGAAATACTTATTCTTTTAGAGAACAAAAAGAGATCAATTATTTTATCTAATACCAGTTGGATTTTCATATGATTTTACCTGAGCACTCCTGGGTTTTTTGGTTTGTTTTGTTATTTAAAGATCAAGTACTCAGTAGATCGGTGCAGTGTTCTCTGTCTTGCACTGTATCTAGTGTCTAAACATATAGTTTTAGTAAATATTAACTAAAAGCTTAATAGAATGTTTAGCTATGCCATTCTATAATACTTAGGGGTAATAAAGAGAAAAACCTTTATAGACTTCCTATAATACTTTGCCATATAGTAATAATGATGCCATATAATAATAAAATAATAAAAACTTGCATTTGCATTTTTAAAAGTACCACGTATCACTGAGTGGTAGAAAAGTTAAGATATGACCTTTGATGAAATTTTATTGTGGACAAGACAGCTATAAAAGACATTTTTATTATAACTGGGGAAAACTGAATTAGCACTGGGTTATTGTTAATGTTATTAATTCCTTGTTTGATTGTGATTTTTAATTTTGTGTAAAAAATTATAATACATTTAGGAATGAGATATCATGATCTATATCATTTAATAATTTTAAGAAAAATACACAAATTAAATATGGCAATGAGAACTGTGTATGTATGCCTTTACCAGCTTGTACCTAAAAAAGATGTATGATTGCAATGCACCAATAAAAAATATGGCAAAGTATTAATTATTAGTTTTGAGTAAATGAATACTTATTTTCTTTCTACTTTTTAGTATGTTTTGCTGGGGTCTTAGCCCAGCCGGAAAGACCCTGCCTCTAGATGGTGCCTGGCAGAGTGCCAGAAGCGGCTGCAGATGGTAACATCCTAGGGCTGCGCCACGCCAGAGCCATGCACCAGCACCCCCGGCTTGTGGCCGGCCCAGGTGAGAGCTGTATGAGGCACCTCGTGGCTCAAGCCCTGCGTGGCTTTAAGAGCCTCCACCTCTTGCCCGTGGTTGGTGATTGCTGGGTGGTGTGGTTCCTGGGAAGTTGGTGGGTTGCTGGGAGGCTGGTGGTTGCTGGAGAAAGGTTGTTGAGGGTCTGTTGGAAAGGTACTATTGTGAGGAATGGCTACGGAGAACGAAAGTGGGGTTAGAGAGACGATTGCGGTTGGAGAGACGGTTGCTGTCAGGGTTAAGAGAATGATTACTGCTACTATTACTGCTTGGGTAGTGTCCTCAGTCCCAAAGAGAGAGAGAGAGAGGTATAATAAAGAGAAGTTTGAGCCAGCAACGTTCAGTCGTCATCTTTATTGGGGCCTCACGGTTGAGGGTTCAGCCTGGGGTCCCAATATGTTTGAAATTTTCACAATGAAAGTTCAAATACAAGAAAAAATGAAAGGAGAGAAGGAAGGAAAATCTTTAGCAGTGTGTGATAGGAGAAAGCAAAGCAATGGACATAACATCAGAGACCAAGACAGAGGTTCTAGCTTACATTGTATTTGCAATTATGGACAAGCTATGTGGTTGATCTGAATTTAGTGTCCTTATTTTTTAAATGAGGATAATCTACAATGAAATATTCTGACATACTATGTGGTTAAAGTAAAATAGATTGGCAATATGAAGTTTTGGTAAGCATATGGAACAAATAGCATATATATTGCTGATGGGACTATAAAGTTGGATAACCACTTTGGAGAATTGTTCAGCATCTTCTACTAAAAGTATGTGTAGCCTATGGCCAAGCAGTTTCACTCATTATTATATACAAAAGGCAAATGAGTACATATGTCAACAAAAATATATTACAAAATGTTCATAGAGTTTTATTCATAATAGTTCAGAACTGCAAACAACCAGATGGCCAATGACAGGTAAGTAGACAAACAAATATTTACTTCTTGTACAGATGTTACACAGCAATAAAGAAGGAGAATTCTGTTACATGCAACAACATGGATGACACTCATAGGTGATATATTGACAGGAAGTGCTCAAGAACAAAGAAATACATGTTCTATAAGTGTATCTGTATGGATTTTAAGAATAGGCTAAAGTAATCAATGATGATAGATGAAGGATAGTAGAAAGTTTAAAGGATCCTAGAAATGTTTTAGATCTTGATTTTTACCTAGGCCCATAAATATGCAAAAACCCATCATCCTTTATATAGAAGATGAGAGTTCTCTATGCATTTTCTTATATTTATGGTATCCTTTAATTAAGTAGAATAAATAAAAATATTAACATTCAAATCCCAGGAAGGAAGAGCAAATAAGATAATGTGAGACTGTTTCTCAATTATAAAACTACTTAAATTTCATACATTATCAGTTTTTAAGCTAAATTCCAAAATTTATACTAAACACAAATGTATTTTTAAATTGTGACCCAGTTATTATTATTTGTACTAAATTTGATCCACTTTGTACCTGAATTTAATTCATTTTAGACCCAACCTTGCTATAATCTTATTCTTACCACTTTCACTGTTCAATTGATAATAGAAAAATTGTTTATGTCTATTAATTTGTGATTACCCAATATTCAACAACAGTTAGTTGAGTAATATATTCCAAGCACTGTACTAAAATTTAAATAAAACACTATCTCTTTACATGTTCACATTTTAGTCAAAAACCCAGTTGTAGTACAGTTAGTTGGGTTTTATGTGATGCCATTTCATTTTTTAAATGAAAGAAGCCAAAATAACTATTATACATAAAAAAAAACTAAACATAATTTTTAGTGATAGGCAATCTAATTTTAGTCTATTTACTTCCATTTTGCTTCTGTTAAACTTCTAAAAGTTAAAAGGTATTTTATTTTGATAAGCATTTTTTAGAATTTTATTGGTGCAATAAACATTGCAGTGCGATTCAAAGTAATATATTCATATATTTACACAACATCTATTAGTGTGGTTCTTTCAGGCTGAATTTCCAAAAATAATATAAAATTCTGAATTTCAGATTATTTAAAATACACTAAACATGATAATCATTTAAAAGTACATTTGAAACTGCAAATTGTTATGCAGATTTTTACACTATTCCAAATTCCTTAGAAATGTATAAATTATGGGTATTATTTTAGAAGATGACTATTTGAAATTCCATGCTTTATATTGTATATTTTTCAATTATTCTTCCACCTCTTCAGTAATAATCATTCTGTGAATAAAATATTTATGTCTTTGATATTCTCTAATAAACACGTTAGCTTGCACCCTAGAATTTGAGCTTGGCTTTAAAATACGAGATTTTAGTGCTTAGACCTTCCCATGTTACTCCTGGAGAATACTTTTATATAAGTCCTCAACTCCTGTGATTCCCATCTTTGAAAGCTGTAAGTACAATTTGGTCTTCTTCGAATTGTCAAATGAGCACAATATGCTGATCAGCATGTGATCATTTGGACGAAAGATGTGCAAACAGCATATCACTCTGAAACCCCTGGAGACCTTTTTATAATTCAGGAACAGAGTGTCCCCATTCTGAAAGATAATATATCTTTTTAAACACCCGTTTTCCTGTTCTCATCTCCCAAGGTTTCATTTCATAGGGAAATGTTAGTTGACATTATAAACAGATGCCGGAGCGCTCTCATCAAACTCATGAAAAATTCAGTGTATGTTTAGCAAAGCATAGCAAAAGCATTTATTAGGGAAAAATGCATAGTCTGATAGATGGCCATGATTATCAGGTAAATTATTCATTTCTCTTCACAGGGCAATCACCCAGTGAAGACTCACTCATTACTTCCAGGTTGTCAGGAAGTAGGGTGAGGAGCATTGCCATGTGAGTTGGGCAAGTTGTACAGAAAAGCCAGAATGCCCCCAAGCTGTGCCATGGAAGTCCATTTGAAGCCAGAGTGAGTAACCATTCATTTGGGGGCAGAAATTTGCAAAGGTACCACTATCAAATTAGCATACTCATGCTATAGAAACAGACTGAACTCATGTGGAGTCATTAGAGCCCAGAAACTATATCCTTCCAGAAGCTAAAATTTCACTACATTAGCAATGTAAATTCATGATAGTTCTATGTTCCAAAAACATTTTTTTGTGTGTGTGTGGTATAATAGGAATTAAACCCAGGGTGCTCTACCACTGAGTTACATCTCTAACCCTTTTCACTTATTTTTATTTTGAGACAGGGTCTCTCTAAATTGCCCAGAATGGCCTCCAACTTGTGATGCTCCTGGGTAGTTGGGATTACAGGCATGTGCCTGGCTTCTATTTTCAAAATTCTGAAGGAAAAAATTAATTATAAACCAGAAGCAATAATAAGTAGGTTGCATGTTAAAGTATTTCTGTCAGAAACTGAACTTTGAAATTATCAGCTTCCCATCTATCTGATTATACTATAAATTATTTTATATTATAGAATTTTTTAATTTAATATACCTTTGTTGGTACATTGTAGTCTTTTATACTACAGATTATTCTGTAAACATTATAAAATCCTAAATGCTACATATGAATCAGATGATACAACATATAACTTGCTAAGCAATGATATTGATTTTCATGTGTACTTTATGGAAATTTTAGAATTACCTAATAATTATATCTTGTACAATTGTGCAAGAAAAAAATCTTTACCCTTTATTCTCATTCAGACTCATTGTAAATATTTATACCTATGTTTTCTAGTTATATTTGAAATTGGCTTTGATGATGAGTCATAGAATGGTTCTGCCCTCTCATGTCTGCGAACAGTCTTAGAGGACATAATAAGATAGATGTCACCTATCTTAGCTGAAAATACAGGAATTTTGCCTACTAGCTAGAAAGTAATGTCTTCACAGCTCATCATCCATGATTCAATCCCATTTTCTCTCAGGGTTTGTCTGTACCACAGAGTTATTATGTAGCTTATAGTAGGGCACATCAATGTATTAGTTCATTCTGCAATGCAGGATTCAATTCTTATCACATATTTGGAATAAAGTCATATTCAGAAAGTATATATCCCTTATACATAATCCACATTCCAATAGGTTCTTCCTCTGCAGCGGTCCAACAAGAGATCTAGTAGGAAATATGTATGTGTAGAAAAAGTAAACTGGAAAACCTAGGCTCATCTCAATAAACTTGATCTCCCTTTGGGGGAAACTGCAGTATGATTATTCACATTACACATGCAATTAAATAGCAAACCACTATAAGGTAATATTCAGGATAAAAGGAAGCTGAAGTTCTAGTTCAAATTTTTCCCATATGAAAGGCTAAAGATAATCAGCCTGGCAGGTCTATATATGCCCTGGAGTTGTGGAGTAGGAGCTCAGAACATTAAAAACTGGCCTGGTTTATCTTCCCACCTGGACATTGGATTATAGAAAAAGGCCAGGTGAAAATGGGGTCTACAGTAAGTTCATAAAAAATCTATTTCATATAAATGAATGCTTGCAATCACAAAAATAGAAAACAATGCTGTATTGTGAGATCTTTAATTTCTCTTTCTGATTATCTTTCATTTTCCTGCTTGATACTCTTTTGAACTATAAGTCCACAGTTAATGACCTTTCTCTTACAAATGATTATTTTGCATGTAGTTGGCTTTTAAAAAGTTTTTAGCCCTTTTATTAAAAAAGACTGAGTCAGGTACAATTATTGACACTTTTTACATTGAAAAGAGTCCAAAACTGGATGTGGATTAACATTTAGGAATGGAACAGTGAGTTGAGGAAGCCTACAGAGAAGCACTGAAACAGACAGAGAAAGAGCTGTCGGAAGTTGGAAAGTGAACTGGCGACTAGTGGGAGGCCATGCACCCCAGACTGATCACAACAAATAGATCCATCTGCACTGAATAGTTATAGGAAATAATGAGTAGAAAGAATGTTTTAAGAATGAGTGACCAGAAGCACAGGCACAAGTAAAACCAGCCTTTCATATACACCTACTCTGGTTAATCCCATGGTTGATTGAGGCTACTTCTGTTATGATGAATCCCATTCTATTATTTCATCTCCAACTTTTTCTTTCTGGAAAGTTCCTTTCTTTGGGCTATCTCAGAGATTCTACCAGGTGGTATTACTTTCTGCATAATTAAAGGTTTCTTTTTTTGTTTCTTTTCCTCCCTCTCTCCTTCTAGCAATTATTATACAATTAGCTATTGCTGTGTAACAAATCACACCAACGCTTAGTGACTTAAAGTGTGGATCACCATTTTAATACCTCACAATTTTTTTTTTTTTTTGTGAGTCAGGAATTGGGGGAGGAATTGTATTAATCTTGGACTACCATAACAACAACTCCAAGGTCAAGGTGCCTGATTACTTCTGGTAAGATCTCTTCTTACTGTGCCTTTACAAGGCCTTTCCTCTGTGTATGTGTGAAGAGAGAGGAATCTCTGATATCTTTTCCTCTTCTCACATGGACACCAGTCCTATTGGATTAGCACCCTACTCTTAAGACCGCTTTTAATCTTTTTTACATATGTAAAGGCCCTATCTCCAGGTAGAGTCACTTTGGGAGTTAAGGCTTCAACATATGAATGGGGAGGGGCACAATTCAATCTATAACAGTCTGTCATGTGGTTCATTTAGAGAATGGAGGCAGCTGAAACAGAGGAGGTGGAGGCAGCTGAGAGCTAATTGAATCTCTCTATCGCTCCTTCCACTCCCTCTCTTTACTTATTCTTAGCATCTCCATACATGATTCTTTGCATTGACCCGTTTGGGCTTGTAGAACTGTTTACATGACAACTGGCCACCTCCAGAACAAGTGTCTCAAGAGAGGGAGGTGTAAAACCATGACATTGTTATGGCCTTCCCTTCAAAATCGCATTTAATAATATCCAACATACTGTATTTATTAAGGAAAAAGCCCACCTGGGTTTGAGAGGAAAAGACATGGATCCCACCTCCCAATAGGAGGAATATCAGTCACATAGCAAGAAGAGCACGTGGACTAGGAGGTATTGTTGCTACTATTTTGGGAAACTATGATTTGCCATAGGCAGGAGCCTTGTTTCCATCAGTTTTATATTCCTCATGCCTAATGCAGGCCTAGTACAAGAAAATGTCAGTAAAAAGTTTTCAAAGAGATTAGTTGGTCTCAGCTTATATGAATATGTTTTTTCCCATTTGAACCTTCTAGGAGAGTCTTTTTGAAAAAAGTACTCATTGCTTGTAATTGAGGAGATGGGATATATTTAGGATACACGAAACAATTGCAGGACTCTTGAAGAACATTTAAAAATATTTCCATGACAAATGTACCAAAATGAACCTAGGATGCTAGGTTAATTGACATTGGCTAATTGGTAATAGTTACGGTTTTCCACACTAAATCTCCCTTATGGCCGGCCTCTGTATTTTAAAATACACCCAATAGCAATGAAGGTTCTCCAGAGAAACAGAATCACCAGGGTATATGGGTGTGCATATACACACATTTATTTTAAGAATGTCAAATCCAAAATCTGCAGGGTTTGTCTGCAACCTGGAGACCCAGGGAAGACTTACTGCTTTAGCTCACATCTGAAGGTAGTTTGCTGACAGAATTTTCTCTTATAATTTGTGTTAGGTCAGTTGCTTGCTTGCTTAAGGCCTTCACCTGATTGGAAAAGGCCCACCCACATTATGGAAGTCAATCTACTTCACTGGAAGTCTACGGATTTAAATATTAATTTCATCTAAAAAGTACCTTCACAGAAATAGCTAGACATGTTTAACTAAATATCTGAATACCATAGCTTAGCCAAATTGTCACATACAATTAGTCATCAGATACTAATGATGGTGTTGGTCAGTGTTGTCACTAACCTTAAATCCATGCTAAACAGATATTTTACTTGTAAAGTTATCTCAAACATCTGTATCACACAATTTTCTGCAAGATCCTCAATGAGTTATAGTATAAAAGTTCAGGTTAACTGCAACAATCCGTAAACCCAAGAGTGAGATGGCTTAACACAATGAAAATGTACCATCCACATGAAGCCTAACATCCACAGGCAAATCAGACATGGGGGTCTTCCTAGTTGCACCTGTGCCCTCCTCTCCATTCTCAGCATCCTCTACTCAACTGGTATATAGTAAAGGGAGTGAGTGAGGGGAAGCACTGCTTACATGAAAGAAAGCTGAGAAACACAGTCCAGGAATGAATCAAAGATTCGGGAGAAATTATGGATCTTGGTGAACAATATAGGCTCAGACATAGAACATCATCAAGGACATATGATGTGTTGGGACTGGTCTCTCTAGCAGCAAAAATGAAACTAGAGGTAGTGACAGAACAGGGCCCTTGCATTGATTCGAATGTGTTCCCCCCCAGATTCTTGTGTTAGGAACTTAATCCCCAAATTCATGTTAATGGTCTCTGGAGGTGGGGCCTTTGGAAGGTAATTAAGATTAAATGAGGTCATGAAGGTGGGGACCCAAGATGGTATTGGGAGCTTTTGAATAAGAAGAGAGACCTGAGCTAGCATACTCTATCTCACCACCTGCTAGGCTTCGATGCATCAGCAAGATACTTACAATATGCTGGTGATGTGCTTTTGGACTTTCCAGCCTCCAACCATGAGCTAAATAAACTTGCATTCTTTACAAATTAGCCTATCTCAGGCATTTTGCTGTAGCAACTGAAAACAAGGTAAGACAAACCCCAACTGAGAGCGATCCATATTGCTTTACAGTGTCCTTCCTCTTCATTGAGATCTGATCAAATACGTACTGCTTTCCATTCTGTAAATATACATGAGGTATATTGCCTCTGTTTTAGCCATCTATTTTACTTTAAATCTTTGAGAGAAGATTCTACAAAATTTCTCTTTGCTGGGAAACAAGAGATTAAAAGTAAGACTCTAGGCTTTAGATCAATCACTGGTTCCATCTGGTGAATGTTCTCTTTGATGGCCTCATTTAGAACTTCAAGAGATTTTTCTCAGATTTAAAATTCTCATTACAGTCCTTGCCAAAGCATCTTAAATGCAAAGCAATCTTAACTTTAAAAATTTAGAAATTGCTGAGGGAGATGTACCATTTAGAGCCAAGAACCGAAAACTGTAACCTAAAATGGGTCAGGGGAAGAAATTCTCACAAATTTTATACGACTGCTGCTCTCTGAAAATAAAAGTAACAAGACCTTCATTATGATTTTTAAAGGTCTTCTATATAGAGCCACATTCATTTTTCTGTAGTTTGTAGGTCCCACCCCAATTTACAGGGAGACATGAAATGTAGCCGATACGATACAGACTTTACTGAATATTTGCCACTTCCTTTACTTTGGAATGAATGAATCCCAAATGGACTTGGTTTTATAAGTTACATGTTTCTTCTCTTTTTCAAACAATATTGATCTCCTTCAAAAGCATGCCTTCTATTTTAGAAAATGGATATCTCTCTTTCTGCAGTATATCTTATATGACCATTTTCAGTGGAAAACAACAACAAAAAATACATTCTTTGCTTCATAAGAAATATTACATTTTATCATTAAACATGGTTTATCTTAAGCTCCTTCCTGGCTACTGATTTTAATCCTCTATAACAGCAGATTATTCCTACTAGATTTATGCATATCTAATTAACTATTTTATTTGCAAAGATCTTTTCCATATTTTGTATGAATTCCCACGGCACTTATATTTTTCCAAATTTTAATGTCCAGTGAATTCACATACATGAACTTTCCCTTGCAGATTTCCCTATTTGGATTTCTAATTTTATCACCTTCTTTATAATAAAAAGGAACCATGAGATATTCCTTTAAACAGAATAGAAAGGAGAGAATAAGCAGCAGGAAAGTGTGCAGAGCCATCATAGTGATAGATTGGCAATATCTTTGTAATTATTTCTATCATAACTCTTACAGTGATAGCATACAATGACTTCAATGGAAGATATATGTATTTAAGTTTTCTTGGGAATGTCAAACACAATATGCTAGAGAGAGGTGCAAGGCATATTGCTGCACATTCATAATGCCAACAAATTGGAAATGACTTTAAAAATTCTTTTTCAAAACTGATGCTGTGTTCCACCGATTTTCTATATAAATGTATGGTAAAAGTAAGAAAAAAATTCCCAAATTATGATGATGAAGGGAAAGAGACAGGATCTATATTTAATGAATACCCTCTTTGGATTAGGCTTTTTCACACAGATTTTCTCATTGATCCCCACAACGACATCTTAATTGTTTTGTGTGCATAGTTGTTTTTGTCATACATGTGAGGAAGCAAAGGCTTTGTTTAAATAATAACTAGAAGATTGAGTTGCTAATAAAAGGCCACATAGGGCTTGAACCAACTCTGGTTGACTCTGGATGGTTATGACACTGTATTATGCAGCCGGATGCATGTGGAATACAGAGAGTGGTTTTGAGCACATTAATGTGTCATTCATGAAAAGAATTTCAGCCATCTGCAAATCTATACATTTAAGCATTTGATGAAAGCTGAGCAAACAGTATTTAATTAATCATGTGGATTATGTTCAAAGTGATGGCAAAGACTATGCATTTGAACTTAACCATACAGTCTTTTCATGATTTCATGGATGACTAAATTAAAATAGCTGAAGGGTCATTAAGCATACAGGATTGATTACTAAAGCATTTTGCTGAATTGTTTTCTTTGGCTCTCTTTGAGAAGGAGGGAAAATGAATTATTATCTTTTCTAAGTTAAGTGGATAGGCAAGAGAATCCATTTTCCTTAGCTTCTTCTACACCTAGCTCCTCTGAGAAATCCACCTTAATGAATAACCCTAATAATTGAATCTTCTATCCTCTGCTTCCTCAAACACTTAATGTACCATAATACTCTGCATGGTAATTTATGTCTGGTCACTCCAGGTTCTGTGAATGTTGGGGAACATAATGTATACTGCTCAGTGAGCTGGTTAATAAGCTTCTTCAGAGCAGCGATCAGCTTTTTGAGTGTTTGTATTGGGGTGTGTGGGGGGAGGGATGATGGGAGAGTAGGAGGCCAACATTCTAAACAGAAGAACAAATTAAGCCTAACTAGTAGACTTTAGTAAGAGGAAAGTCAAAGGAATGGTATCATGGATCAAAAGGAGGAGATTCTAAAATGAAAGGAGGATAAAGGGAATACTGCAGAGAGGTGAGCAGCATGTGATTGACAGTAGGCTACTTGTTTTCAATTAAGTGATTGATGGCAACTTTATTAGAGTGATGAACCAATAAGGCAGACTGTAGAGGAGGAATGGATGAATTGTAGATGAGACAGTGGAGGCAGAAGGTGTATACTATCTTTTTTTCCTAGGAGCTTGTATACAAGATTGGAAGAAGCTAGAATGATGGTTTGAATGGAAACTAAAACTAAGTAAAGGGGCTTGGGAGAAAAATACTTGAGCGTGTTTAGAGATTGAAAGGAAGGAAACAGAGGATGGGAATAGGTTGGAAATAAGCAAGGGAAGAGGCACATTTTGTCAGTGCCAATTGTATATTGACCAGTACCAGACTACTAGAGTTGGAAACCTGGATTTATCTTTTATTAGCTGTGTGAACTTGGACAAATCTAAATTCTGTCACTTATTAAATAGAGATAATCTAGGGTTGTTATGAAGAATAAATGTTAGAATAATTTAAAGTGCTTAGCCTAATGACTTGGCACATGGTAAATATTCAATAGAGAACAGCTATTATTAGTGTTGTTAGAAAGCTCCTAAATCAAAATTATAGGTATGATATTGGCGCTCCAAAGAACATACATATCACTTTTTTCTCCCTGAGAAAGATAGGACTAACAATGGTATATTTCACCTGTAAGAGGTATGCTGAAGGACAAAAAATATAAGGTGGACACAAGTTGTTTTTTTTTTTTCAAATAAGGGAGTTAAATTATCTATTGAGAATAAGGGCTTAACTACATTAATATGAACTGAAGGAAACGACTTTGTTCTATTAGCAAAGAGAATTATGAGATAATGATGGGCAAAATGATATATGGAAAATATTGAGTACTCAAAGGTGAAAATCACAATGTTTTTTGTATCTGGTCTCTACAATTATGTGATCTTTCTCCAGCAGTGTGCAATAATCCAACAGGAAGAAATAATAAAATAGATATTTTGGTTCTTTAAAGTTGAAGATTAGAGAACTTGTCACAGTAAAAGTTGGGAGGGCCACAAGATTTATGAGGGCAGATAAAAGAAGAGTAGAAGTGGAATTTAAAATGGATAGGGAAAGAAATGAATCCAGGAAAGGGTAACAGATTTTACAATAGATTATATTGAGGTTGTGAAACACAGTATGTCCAATTACAAGAGGAGGAAGTTGAATCAAAGAAGAGAATTTGACTAGTTCAAAATGTCAGGAACATAGATGTTAAGGGTAATAATGATTCACAGGCTTATTGCTTATATTAGGAAAGATAAAAGTCATAGGAGTAAATGTAGCACAGAAAACATTGAGAATCAAACCTCTATGTTAATTATGAGTGCACTGAGCTCCAGAGAGTAGAGCTCCTCACCTTCTAGTCTACCATGTCAAGGTCAAGATTCTTTGGGGGAAGGTGCGGAATCTCAAGATTTGGGATAGGGACATGAGTCAACATGTCCTTAAAAAATGTACATTCCCACATTTCCCCAAACTGTAATGGCTGGCAGAAATGTTCTATTCTTCTTTGTTGAGACTGATGTTTACCCCTTCTTATTGACAATGTAGATAACTCATGTTCCTCTTCACCTCTTGGCAAATATCAATGTAACCCAGCTGGGATAATGCTGGATCTTCTATAGAAAAGGAAGACATAGCCAACATGTATCAGGAAGATCCTGGAGAATATATGTGGGATTAGATTCTGCAAAAAGCTGAAGAGAGAAAAGAATATGAAGTTGAATGAGATAGATTGTTGATATGGGAGGGCCTTCTTTCAGTACAGGGTTTAACACTCTGTCAAAGACTCTAGGAAATGATACTAAAATATAGTTAAGTTGGTTCTTAGAAGTTTGGAGAAGGCAATGACCCACACCCAATGAAGTAGAAATGGTAGACATGGAAGAAGAAATCAAAAGACTCAGAGAAATGCTAGAGATATACTAGGTAACATAGATTTTTCAAACCAATCGGAAATGTTCTCGTAAAAGAAACCAGAGAAGCTCAGTGGAGGCTGCCCTCTGTAAATTGTGGCTCATGATAGCAGATGGTGTTAGAGAATGGGCTCCATGAAAGCAGTTGAAATGATAAGGTTTTGGAATTATAGAAACCAGGTCATAGAGCTTGGTGTGGTGGTGTACACTTGTAATCGCAGTACTTGGGAGGCTGAGACAGGAGGATCACAGATTTGTGGCCAGTCTCAGAAACTTAATGAGGCCTTCCACAACTTAATGAGACCCTGCTTAAAAATAAATAAATTAATTAATAAACTAATTAATTAATTAAATAAAATAATTATATAGCTCAGAGGTAGAACCCCCCAGGTTTAATTGCCAGAACAACACATACACACACACACACACACACACACACACACACACACACACACACACACACAAAGAAAGAAACCTGGTCATAGCACTTAATCATCTAAAGCAAAGTAATGAGTAACAATGTCAGAGGTATGTGTGTCAGTTATTACATGTCATAATTCCTATAACTTGGGGAGACTTCTCTGACTCATTCATTAGTAACTGGAAGATTCTGTCCTTCCCTGTGTCTCAGAGCAGGTCTAGGATGGAATCAACACATATTCTAGGTAGGTGTTTGCATTAATTGCCACTAAGCCTCACTCATTATTTGTGGGCTGACAAAGTATGTGATCTACTAGCATAGTATTCCATATAACATCACATGGGACCAAATGACTTACTTTGCAGCAAAGGAAGTGCAACAGCACAGCTCATGTTGCTCTGCCTTGAAGCTGCTGGCCTTATTGAGTAGTCCAACGGTATCTTAACGCTGTGACTGAGGCACCCACAGGACATAATATTTTGTGAGAATGAGATATTCTCCTCTAGGATACAGCGTGCACTCAAAGGAAACCATTATTATAGGGATGGATAATTCATGAGTCTAGCAACCCAGAGATAAAGATAGGAATTCTCTCACTTCTCATTACTCTCAGTGACCTGCTCAGAGAATTTGTGTTTCCTTACCTCACATTTTAGGTTTTGAGGAAGTGGCGTTCTTGCTCCCCAGAGTGGGTGGCGTCTACCAGGAGATATAGTATGAGTCAAGTTAAAATTAAAGGTAAGATTGCTGTCTGGCCACTTCAGGTGCCTAATGGCAAAAGAACAAAAAGAAGGGAAGATATCTCTCTACTCCTAAGGATAGTTAACTCTGATTACTATGGGGAGGAAAGGCTGTTATATAATAGAGGCAAGAAAGTACATTTGTTTGTCTGTATTTCATTACTGTGCATCTTGGTGGCACTGGCCGATTTTGATGATATGTGGACAAGTAAAGCAGTTATGATCTGAGAAGGGTGTGAAGTTTAGGAACTCAGACCACACAGGCATAAAACTCTTAAGTCATCCTATAAAGGAATTCACCTAGATCAGTAGTGCTACTAACTGAAGGGAAGGAGAATATAGAGTTGATAATGGATGATTAGTACTGTTGGCAGATATAAAATCAGAAGCTACAGTAGGTCTATAGCTTCTTCCACTGTCTATCCTCTTGCAAGTTTCATCAAGAAAAGAGGTCATTTTAGCTTTTAAAAAATATTTATCATAAACTTATTGTACACGATACATCCAAATTATGCAGATGGTAGACTGTAGGAGACACTGATGCATTGCTTGGACCTCCACTTTATGTCTGGGCTACTCATCACTCTAGTTGACAGGAGTACTGGCTGCTCAGAGTTGAGTCTCTCTCTCTCTTGCAGTTGTCTTCTCCAAAGTTGGTCTGCCCTAGAAAAGACCATGGCCCCTGATGAAGGTAGCCCTGCATCTAATGACTGGTAAACGTGGGGCTTCAGGGACTCAGTCCTTTTGCTTCAAATTGAAATACACTTATCATATCAGCCATAGGACTTCCTGTGTGATTTCTTGAGTCCCCTATTGTCACTGTAACAGTTCTGCCCAATCTCCTCCTCCTCCTCCTTCCTCTTCTTCTTTCTTCTCTTCCTCCTCCTCTTCCTCTTCTTCCTCCTTCTCCTCCTCTTCCTCTTTCTCCTTCTCCTCCTCTTCCTCTTCCTCCTTCTCCTCTTCCTCTTCCTCCTCCTCCTCCTCTTCCTCCTCCTTCTATTTATTTATTTATTTATATTTTGTGGTACTGGGAATTGAACTCAGGGGCATTCTACCTCCAAGCTATACCCCCAGCCCTATTTTTTATTCTTTATTTTGAAACAGGGTCTCACTAAGTTGCGGAGTGCCTCACTAGGTAGCTGAGGCTGGCCACGAACCCAGATCCTCTGGTCTCAGCCTCCCGAATGCTAGGATTACAAGTGTGCGCCACCACGCCCGGCTTCCTCCTTCTATTTAAATTTTTTTTTTTTTTTTTTTTTTTTACTGGAGGATGAACCCAGAGGCATTTTATCTCAAGCCCATACCCCCAGCTCTATTTTAATTTTTATTTTGAAACCAAACAAAGTTTTGTTTCTGAGGGTCTCACTAAATTGATGAGGCTGACCTCAAACCTGTTTTCCTCCTGTCCAGCCTTCCAAGTGCTAGGTTATAGGCATGTGCCACTACGTCCAGCTTCCTTTGCTTCTTTACAAATATTATTCCTAACAGCATTCTTTAAGAAAACTCCAACATGTAAATTCCTGTCTTAGAGACTGCTTACTGGTTACCCAAACCAAGACAACAGTGGATTGGAGAAGGAGAGCACTCATGCTCTTAGTAGCTTTTCTAGTGGCTGGAGAGCTGCCATCTTGTTTCTTCTGTAATTCTTTACTTTCTAGTTCCCAAGTCTGGTTTGGGCTTCTTTGTGTGAAACTCAAGGCATTATCAGTGCTGCATTCATTTCTAGAGGCTCTAGGGATAGTTTGCTTCCTTGTTTTTTCCATTTCTGAAGTTCCCAGCACCTTTAGACCCTGGCTCTATTCATTTTTCTTCAAAGTCAGTAATATTGCATCATTCTCTGACTGACTACAGGCAGGAAAGTTTCTCTACTTCTAAGGATTTATATGATTAAATTAGACTCATGTAATGGTTTGGATTTAAAATATTCTCCTAACTCTCTGGAAACCAGGCCACTATGTTGGAGGTGGAGTTTGGTTGCTAAGGAGGTGTCCCTGGGAATATGGCCTTGGGATTATATAAATTCCCTCTTCCTTTTGCTCTCTTTCTTGTTTCTGGCCTCCATGATGTTAGAGCAAACCCTTCTCCCTCCCTTTCTCTGCTTCCCACTGTCATGCTCTGAGCTCCGCAGTCCTGGCCTGACATGAACTGAATCTCTGAAATCTCCAAAAACTATGAGCAAATAACTTTTACTTGTTCTAAATTGTGTGTGGTCACTTGTTTGGGATTACAGCAGTGGTAATGCTGACCGAAACAACTCACATCAAGATTCTTTATCACATCTTCACTCCTCTGCCCCCTCCCCTTCTTTGCCATGTAACACAATGTGTTAATGAGTTTGGGAGATTAGGATGTGGATATATTTTTTGGGGAGAGCAAATTATGTTGCCTACCAGCTACTAACCTTGCAAGGATTAAATGAGATGACATTATGAAACATAAACACATAGCATAATGCAGTAAACATTAGTAAGTACTTCATTTGTGGAGACCAATTTCATGTTTTAATTCCTCTTTATTTTATTTATTTATTTATTTATTTTGCGGTACTGGGGAATGAACTCAGGGGCATTCTACCTCCGAGCTATACCCCCAGCCCTATTTTTTATTCTTTATTTTGAAACCGAGTCTCACTAAGTTGCGGAGTGCCTCACTAGGTAGCTGAGGCTGGCCGCGAACCCGGATCCTCCGGTCTCAGCCTCCCGAATGCTGGGATTACAAGCGTGCGCCACCACACCCGGCTCCTCTTTATTTTGATATGTTCTAATTGCTATGCTATATAAATTAAATATTATAATGACTTTGGATATCTTACTTCAGTCTCCTTCATTGAAGCTGTTAAATATGTTTTCTGATTTTCCAAGCCATCTGAACTTAACTTAAAATTATGAGAGTTGTTGGGTTCAAAGTGATCTCACATTCACAAATTTAGATTAGAAATAAATTTTATCTATTCAACATGTATTTATGTAGTGAATACATGAGTGAACCAGACACCCTTCTGGGTACTTGGGGAGGGGTGGCCTCATAGTGGATAACCAGACTGACCTTCATGTAGATTCTGTTTGATTGAACTCAGCCTTCAAAGTAAACTGTCATTTTTCTTACTCCTATTTCTATGTGTATGATGGGAAATAGAATTATCAACATGAATGAATGCCATTATTTGCTTAGAGAATATCACTCTCATTAATGTTGTTTTAATTCTCACTTTCCTGTAGTGTGGTTTATATTAAGTATACTTTAAATTCTAGATTCATGGATTTGTGCAAAGTTCATGTTTGTACTAAATCACAAATTGGAAATGTCATTAAACATATATTCAATTAGAGAAATAATTAAATTGTTAACCATGAGTTTTGGCAGTTTTCCAATCTCGCATTAGCTATTTTGAGGTCACATTTGTGATTATTAAGCTTTACATATGGCTATAGTCAGCAAAAACAACTGATTCAATCAATTGTGATTATAGATCAAAATATGCATGACCAAAACCTTTTATAAGTATAACTGAATGAAACTATATTTTTATTCACTGAAAAGAAAGTTCTTTTTAGAAAAATGTTGCCAGAACTTTTCTCTTATGAAACTTTTCTCTTCGGAAAATTGACAAATGAAGTTGCAGACCACAGGAGGGTGGGTGTAGGAGTGTGAAAGTTCATTTTAAGCCAAAAGAAAAAAATAGAGAATAGAGACAGAATAGCTCCCACACAGGGGAGGGCCCCCCCAAAGAGTAGTCATTATGGCTTCTTGGGAGACTAGTTTTAATCTCCTCTTGTGACTCCCCATTTGTTCCCTTATAATTGGTCTAATTTGGATCCTGGGACCCAATGTCCAATTTCAGTACCTAATTTGAATCTCTACTATCGTGAAGTTTGGCAGCTCCTTTAATCCTCCAGTGCCATCCTTTTGGTGCCCCTGCCTCCCTCATCCTTCCCTTTGATTACTTTTGGAATTTATTTACCATGTATGCTCTTGGAATTCAGCCCACAGAAGGGGCTGAAGTTTCATTTTTACTTGTACTGTCCCTGCCTTGTTATTGTCATCCATGCATATTATTAACTTTCTCTGTTTCTGTTCTTCTTACAGATGGCTTTTCTTAACCTTTCCCGTTCCTGGATCCTCTGCCCTAAACTTCCTAGCCATTCCTAACTCCTCAGAAAGAATTGCCCTTATTTATGAAAGTAAATAAAAATATGTGACTTTAAGTCACTTCAAGTTGGAAGAAAAAATACCAAGGAGAGGAGACTGAAGGAAATTTATTGAAAATGCTAGAGTAAAATTACTCCATGTAGCACGGGTACTTTTGGACTCAATGAAAGAAGGAGAAATGAAATCAGGAAACATGGAAGGAGAGGGACCAGAAACTGAACTGGCAGAATTGTCCAAATAACTTTTAGAAAAACAATGATGAAGGTTTCTTTGATGTAATATTACTTTCTCTTCTTTAGTCAGCCACACTTTCTCTAAAGGATAGCCTTTTAACACAGAGAGAATGGGGTTTCCTTTTGGTGAAAACTAAAGAAAAAGTTTGAATTCCTCATCTTAGTTGGTACAGATCAGGCAGAAAAGAATAATTTCAAGACAATTAAGACTCAAAGTTTGGTAGACATAGAAAGGCATAGTCAGAAGTAATTCTGGAAAAGGAAAAATCCCTGTGTCTTTAGGCCAATCTTATTCTCAAGAGGCAGAACAAGCCCCCCGAGTCTGGGTCACAATGAGTGATTTCAAGGTGCACAGCAATCATTTCTATGTTACCAACTGTATGGCCTCAATCTAATCACTTTATCACTTTTGGCCTTAGTTTGGTCACCTACAAAAATGGAGTAAAAATAGGGCCTACATGAGTAGTTTCTGTAGGAATGCAATGTTAAAGATTTTCATTGTGATTATTGTTATTGTTACTATTAATTTTAGTATTATCTCTCCTTTTTTTGTTTCTTTCATACCCAGAGGGCAGTGATCATTACAATAATCCTAATCAAAATGATAAAGATATATGAGCATGCAAGTGAAAAAGAATTGAGGTGGATATACATGGAGGTAATCTCCTTTTTCTATTACTCATCTAAAATTCTCAAAAAGCAATCTATGCCTGATCTCTCTTTCCCTGCGCCTGTTTATCCCTCAACATGCCATGTTTTGCTACCAGTTGTGTTCCTAAAATGCTATAAATGTTCTACTTGAAAAAATTAACTGGTACTTACCCTCCTTATTTTAGTCAGACCTTCCTTTAATCAACTCTGTGGCTCTTCGTCACCTACTGCTTCCTAAAAAGCTCTATGCTCCGTTTCTGTGTGCAGGTCTCCTCCTCCTCATGCATGTCGATTTTTTGGTTTATGTCACAAGTATCTTTTCTTTCAGACATCCTCCCCCTACCACCATCTCTGCTACAAAATATTGTTATCTCACTACCCCTACCTCCACCTCTCACACAAGGTTCTTCCACTTAACCATTCCCAGAGTTTTAGCCACTATTGTACATTATTACCTTATAAGTCTGTATGTTTAGTGTTTGAGTTTTAGACCCATTTCTTCAGCTGGGAAATTCTGCCAAGATGTCTTCAGATACCTAACTATACATCCAAAAGTAAGTCTATTGCCATTTCTCCCTAAAAATAGCCTCTTGTTATTTCCAAAATCTTACTTTGTGTCAAAAATATATGTGGTATCATCTGAGGAGAAGCCAGTCTTCCACATTCCTTTTCCTCCTTACTTCCATTTAATAAATCAGTGGTCTCCAAGTGATTTTGATATTTTAGCCCATTAATGAAAAATACTAATCAAGCCCTCCAAAATGAGTTGACTTAGATATTATTTACATGCATTACCAATCCATAATTAAGAGTAAGAGAAGTCTATTTTATATTTTAAGATAAGAAATATAATTTCTATTATTTATTTTCTGCAATCACTATATTGTTACACTACCTCATTTTGGAGATCCTTGCAATAATTATGAAACTTGCGAACTCCACATCCTGAGTATCTACTTAATTGATCTTTCATTTCTTGCTTTTTCCACTGCTCTGGTTCAGAACCTCGTTACTTCTTGCCTGGAAGATTGCTGCTGCAAACACCTCATTTCATGGCTTACTGACTCTGTGTGTCTTCCTCAAATCCTCACATGTGTTTTATTTCATTTATTTATTTTATTCAAGCCATATAACTATATTCACTCCTCTGATTAAAACCACTCATTAACCTTCATTGTCTACTGGATAAAGCTAAGCTCTGTTAACAATCCTCCATGGTCTATATCCCTTCCTAGCTGGATGTTACTACTCCATTCTTTTTTTTCTCAATTCACTTTATACTTCAAGTAAATTATTAATATTAATTTTGTTACATGGTATGTTAGTTATATTTTATGTAGCAAAGGGAGAAGGAACATTAGGAACAACAAGGTAGAATCTACTGCCCTTAGAATAAAGACATCCTGTATTTCTTACTTATTACAATCCTAAATTTGTAGTGGGGTGGGGGAAATATGCATCTTTTTATTTTATAGTTTAACATTGGTCCCATATTTGCCCACTCTATCTCTAGGCCCATGGGGAAATATGACTCAGAGCTGTAAAGGACTGAGAGGGGACTTATCAGGGAAAACAGACCTCTAACAGTTCTTTCCTAATAGAAAGAGTAGTATCTTCTAGGAGTGGCCAAATTCAAAGAGCTTGATCTTATATTTTCTGAAATGCTTAATAGCCACAACTCTTCTAGCAGTGTGTAAAGACTGACTAGTTCTTTCTTGGGGTCAGAGTTTTGCTCTAAGAGCATCTGAGAGGGAGAGATGAGAAGGGATTAAAGACCTCTTCCATCATCTTTTGCTGTGTTAATCTTGCTAGGGTCAGCAAACTATACCCTGTGGCCAAATCCAACCTAATGCCTGTTTTTCCCTCCTTTTTTTGATGGTTTTGTTCATTTTTAAAAATTTAACTTAAATTATTTTTATGGAAAAACATGCAAAAATTCTTTCTTCCAACTTTTTTAGATACATAGCACACAGTCACCCTCTGTAGTCACCCTACTCTGACAACAGAACTTCTTACTTCTTTCTAGCCGCAGGTTAGTATACATTGATCATCTTTCACTGCTCAGTGGGTACTACTCCATTCTTAACATTTGAAATTTCTGCTGCATTTTTAAAAACTCAAACACTTCTCTCTGTGTTAGCTCTCCCTTTCAAAATACATAATCAAAACAACTTAAAGAAGGAAGAATTTATTTTGGTTCATGATTCCAGAGGTGTCAGTCCATGGTGGGCTGGGTCTGCTGCGCTTGGGCCTGTGGTGAGGCAGAAAAACGTCATGGTGGAAGGCTGCAGTGGAGCAAAGCAACTCATCTCATGACAACTGGGAAGAAGAGGGAGTGAGAAAGGGCAAAGGACGAGTCCCATCGCCAGTGATGTACCGTCTTTAGGCTCCACCTCTTAAAGTTTTCACCACCTCCCAATACTGCCATCAGCTGTGAATCCATAAAGGGATCAATCCATTGATAAGGTCAGAGGCCTCATCACCTAATCACTTCCCGAGAGCCTCACCTCTGAATATTGCTGCATTGGGAACCATAGCAATCCCTTCTTTCTTTTGTGTATTTTCAGTGCCTCCTGTTTGCCCCATCTCTCCCTTTTACTACGTTTCTTTCAATGATTGATCTTTTCATTATTTTAGGCTCATTTTAGTAGCTGAATCATCCAAAATGTATTTTTTTCTGACCATTGGGATTAACCAGACCATATAAATCCATAATATCTTATAGATAGCTCCACCATCCTGGGTTGGTTAGAGAAAACTACAACCATGTTGATTAGTCTCACCTTAAGTCTATGGCCACAACTTTCAAGTGGACCAGTATAATAATACTGGTCACCCCTGGCTATTTACTCTCTCAACATTTTGTATTATTATTTAACATACAATATTTTCTCTGAAAACTCCCAATACCTTCCAGTCCATCCTCCATTTAAGCCAATGATTTTGCATCTTATTCACTAAAATAAAGGCAAATGGAAGAGAAATACTACACACTCCCACTATACTTTTTGTTAAAGTGCTCAGCCATTTATAACCACACCAAATACTGTGCTTTCTCTCCGGTTACAATATACAAACTATCATATATGCTATCTAAAGTTAATTACATGTGCACTGAATTCCATACCTCTGCTTGCCTAGTCAAGGATATTAGTTCAATAATATATTTTTTGTCTCTCTTCCACCACATTTTCCCCTCTACTGAATTATTCCTATCACCATGAAAACATCTTGTCATTTCCCCCATCTCAGAAAACAAATCAAATCACAACTAAACTTATTACGTGCTAGATGATATTAAAAACTTGACATAAATTTTGTTTGATGTGACAGTGGCATTGCAGTAATGTTCAAATGTTCTCACCAGTTGGCAGTATATACTGTAGTATTTTGGGGTGAAATACAATGAAGCTTAGGATATGCTTAATATGGGAGGATATACTCAAAATGAGATTAGAGAAATCCTGATAATTATCAAATCTTGGTCATGGGTACATACTATTCTCTGTATTTTTGTGTTTAATGAAATTCTCTGTAATAAAAAGTAAATTAAACAACCAACCCTTTTCTTGACCCTACTTTCCCTGCCAGCTAACATACTAGTTCTCTGCTCACCTTGGCTACCAAACTCCTTGAGTCATTTATACTTACTGTCTTTAATTTCTTTCCATAATCCTTTTCTCAAACCTATTTCATTTAGATTTTTGCCTCTATACTCCTTTGAAACTACGCTTCTAAGGTCATTTATGACCACTATGTTGCTAAAGTCAGTGGGCCATCCTTAGTCTCCATTCTATCAGCAGAATTGGATGTGATCTTTGCTCTACTATCTTCACTTGGCCTTCAGCTCAACACACTCTTCTGATTTTCTTTCTTATCTTTTCATTTCAAGTCCATCTTCTTTGTCCTATAAGCCTTTTAATCTTGGAGAAATTCAAGGCTCAGTCACTGGTTCTCTTCTCTATTTACATCTATTTCCTAAGTGATTTTATCTGCTTTGAAGACTTCAAGCAACATACATAACCATCTATTCTTAAATGTCTATCTCTACCCTAACCCTCCCTCTCAACCTCCAGAGGCATTCATCTAACTATTTATTCTACATCTTCACTTTGAGATCCAATGCACATTTCAGCCTAAAATATCTCAACCCAAACTCCAGAATTACTTCTAACTTCTCTAACAGGCTTTTCTGTTACAGTTGTTCACAACTTCATAATTCTCTTTGTTCAGGTCCCAAGTCTTTTAGTCATTCTGAACTTTTTTTTTTCTTTCTTTCTTCATACCAGGGATTGAACCCAGGGGCATTCTACCTCCAAGTCATGCCCCAGACCCATTTTATTTATTTATTGTTTTATTTTGAAACAGTGTCTTGTTCAGTTGTTGAGGATGGCCTCAAACCTGTGATCCTCCTATCTCAGCCTTCCAAGTATTGGGATTACAGTGTATTCCACTATGCCAGGTCATTCTCAGCTGTCTTTTTATCTATATTAAATCTATTTAGAAAATTTGGTGGGTCTACCCTCAAACTATGTCTAGAATCTGGACCTCTCTCTCCATGCCCACTATGACTAAATCTCTTCACTAATTTTCCTACAATAAGTCAGGCGTGGTGGCACACGCTTGTAATCCCAGCATTTGGGTGGCTGAGACTGGAGGATCTGGGTTCGAGACCAGCCTCAGCTGCTTAGTGAGGCCCTCTGCAACTTAGTGAGACCCTGTTTCAAAATAAGGGATAAAAAATAGGGCTGGGGCTGTAGCTCGGAGGAAGAATGCCCCCAGGTTCCATCTCCAGTACCACACACACATACACACACACACACACACACACACACACACACACACAAATCCTACAATAGTTCTAATTTGTAAACACAGTTTTATCTCTCTACTTATTGAAGTCATTTTATTTATTTATTTATTTATTTATTTATTTATTTATTTATTTTTGAGGTACTGGGGATTGAACCCAGGGCCATGCTACCTCTGAGCTACACCTCCAGCCCTATTTTGATTTCTTTATTTTGAAACAGGGTCTCACTAAGTTGCGGAGAGCCTCACTAAGTAGCTGAGGCTGGCTGCGAACCTGGATCCTCCAGTCTTAGCCTCCCAAGTACTTGGATTACAAGCATGTGCCACCATGCCTGGCTTTACTGAGGTCATTTTAAAGTTGCAATTATATTTCATAAAATTTATTTCTATTCCAATTGTTTTGATGCTATTATAAATGACATTTTACAAATTTCATTTTCCAATCATTTGATGCTAGAGCTATAAAAGTATAATTGATTTTTAAATATTTGTTTTTACCTGTTATCTTGTGACCTTGCTGAATTCAATTTTTATCTCTGGTAGCCTTATTGTAATTGCCCTGAGATTTTTCTATGTTAACCATCATGCAAAAAGAGAATTTTACTTCTTTCTTTTCAATCTATATGCTCTGTGTGTGTGCATGTGTGCATGCATTCTCAATCCTGTTCCATGTTGACTAGGACTGGTGAAAGGAGATCAGCTTCTTGTTTTATGATCTTCTGGGAAAAAAAACACTGCCTTTCACTAATGTTTGAAGTGTTTATTTTGTAACATATACTTTATAGGATTAAGAAATTCCTTTCTGGTTCTTGTTGATAATTTTTGTTATGAATGCAATTTGAATTGTGTCAAATGATTTTTCTGCATCTATCAATACAGTTCTATAGTTTTGCTTTCTTTGTATGTTAATAAGATAAATTAAATTAATTGATTTTTCACTGCTGAACCAACCTTATTCCTAGAATAAGACTAAGTTGTGATGTATGATCCTTTTTATATGTTGCCGGATTTGACTGCTAATAATTTTTCAAAGTATTTTTGCATCTTTATTCATGAAGTATTTTTCTATAGTTTTATTGCATTGTATTTTTTGGTATTAGTAATAGGTTTATGTTGGCCTAATATAAAGTGAGTTGGCAAGCCTTCCTTTCTCTATTACTTTCTAAAAGAGTTGATCTAAAATTAAGATTTAGACAGATATATAGACTTCCTAAATCTGTGGTACATTTCATTCTGTGAAGTCATATTGGATGGGAGTTTCCTTGGGAGATGTTTCAATTTCTTTAATAGATATAGTGCTATTATAATTACTATCTACCCTTCCATGACTTTGTCCATATCATCTATCTTTTTTTCAAACATTAGTCATATATAGTTTAAAATAATAACTGATGGTGCCATCACTTGAACCAACTTTGGGTCTGGTTTTGTTGATTGCTTGATTCTTTGACAATAGATCTTTATTTTGGCAGATAGTTTGTGCATCATTCTTTATTATAGTTACTTAGGTTGTGTATGGAATAGGAACTGAGGTAAGTAGTATTTTATGCCTTGCAATGTCACACCTTCTTTTCTGTTGGGCTTTTAGCATGGGAAGTTAAATCAATATCTGTAGTTTCACTGGGTTTGGGTTTTGTTGTTGCAATAGTTATTGTGTTACAGACTTCAAATTCTTTCAGTAGAAAACTTTCTATATTCTTAAGTTCTGAATTCCTGGAATGGGGAGGAAAGAGAGTGGTGATCTGAAGGCTTCCACTCATCCTCAGGTCCATCTTGTTCTTTAGTGGGCTTACATGTCTGCACCACAGATGGATTTCTTAGTGCTCTTCCACCTGCCTGGTGATAGAGTGCCATTGCCTTTTATTTGCTTCCAGGCAACTAGTGCTGGTACTGGAAAGCACCTCCATCTTTCTTCTCCTGCTTCAGGATTAGACAGTTTTGTGTCCTCAAGCCCGAGGAGTGGGCTTCTCCAAAATTCCTGGCCCTTCTTCCCATGTCAGCTGAACTCTGGATTGTGTATTTGCAGGGTCTTGGGTAGAACCTAATTTCCTGCTTCTCCCTTATTGCAGCAGACTTCTGCTCCATATTAGCATTAAATCCTGATCACAGGTGCATTTCCAGTCTTCATCCAGTGATAGATGTGTTTGCTTAGGTTTAATGTGGGGTGGGAAGTGTAGATTTTCTATCCTACACCCTTTTCTTGGGGCTCGGTGGCAGGGGTGCTATTAGGCTTTCCCAACATCATTTGGCTTTTATTTCTAATCTTCCAATGGCTATCAACATTCAATTGGCATAAGGGAGTCAGTGCAAGAGTTCTACTTTGTAAAAGACATGAATCTAGGACACTGCTGGGTTTGAGCCAGTTCCCCATGCTACAGATGTTTGTCACATACATGCCTGTACCCTCAAGAGAGGCTCTTACAAGTCTTCTGTTCCCCAGTCTTTCTTATGAGCAGCTGGTGGAGGGTGGTGTTAAATTGCTGGTGAATGTGTGCATATTCTCTTTATTTACAAAGCTTAAGAATTTAGGGATGTTACATTATCATGCCATCCCACAGTTAGCCTTTAAGGGTGTATTAAAAATTTAGTTGTTTCATTCTTACTCACATCAATGGCTGGCATCTCTTCTTTTCATGCTCTGCCAAAGGCAAAGTGGTTTATAGTCCCCAATTCTCCTTGAAAAAACTTGCTCCATTGTGAAGTTCTGTCTACCTGGTTATTTTGAAATCTTGGCTCTCTGGTAGGCTTAAGTCGAATTAAGGCTTTATAGAGTGTCTGAATCTTGTTTGCAGTTTGAATGGAAGTGGCAATCCCTCTAGTCTCTGTCCATCTTAAGTTAAAGGGAAATGATTGTTTTAATCTTTGTATCCTAATTTGGGACTCTTAATTTTAGGAACTTCTAAAAAACTTTGAGGATCTTTTTAAACCTTTACTTAATTTGCAGAGGCCTCTAGAAATTTCTTTGTTTTGATGAGAATTTCACTTTAGGATTATTTGGGTGGTTTCAATTCCCATTACTTTGAATCATGGCAACATATTTACAATATAAAACATTTCTAGCAGCCATCAGGCTCTCTTCCAGGGCTTCACATATACCCACTATGCTCTTCCCTCCTCAGCCCCTTGACATTGGCTGCTCTGCCTGGATCTGCCCAGCCTGTTCTTATTCCTCAGGGCAAATTCCTACTTCATGAGCTTATATTCTATTTCAAATATGCCTTAAAAACCCCTAATCTTTTTTTTTAATTTTATTTTTTAATTGGTGCATTGTTATCATACATCTTTGTTGGGTACAAGCTGATAAACGCATACATGCACACATTTCTCATTTAACCCTTCCCCAATTCCCACCCCCCTCTCTCCTCCTCCCTCCTTCTCAAGTTCATATCAAGTGATTGACTTTGATATGTTTGTGAAAGTACATCATGTGCATTAGAGTGTCCTCCTTCCCCTCATCACCTCCAGTTAAGTCAACTTCTTTGCTCACCTAAGGTTTCTCCTTCTTCATTTGGAGTCCCTCTTATGCCCAATTTTCTCCCTAGTTTCTGCATATTAAGGGGAGCATATGATTGTTTACTTTTTGTGACTGACTAATCTCACTTAACATAATGTTGTCCAGTTCCATTCATTTCCCTGCAAATAACATGATTTTGTTCTTCTTTATGGCTGAGTAAAATTCCATTGTGTACATATCCCATAGTTTTGTAATCCATTCATCTGTGGATGGACATCTTGGCTGGTTCCATAGTTTGGCAATTGCAAATTGTGCAACTATAAACATAGATACACATGCATCGGTCTGATAATTTGGTTTCCATTCTTTTGGGTAGATACCCAGAAATGGTATTGCTGGATCATGTGGTAGGTTCATTTCTATTCGTCTGAGGGTCTTCCATATTGTTTTCCAAAGTCGTTGCACTAATTTGCAATCCCACCAACAATGTATTAGGGTTCCCACTTCTCCACACCCTCACCAGCATTCATTGTTTGTGTTCTTGATGATTGCCATTCTGATTTGGGTTAGGTAAAATCTAAAGATAGTTTTGATTTGCATCTCGCTGATTGCTAATGATGTTGAACATCTCGTCATAATCCATTTATTGGCCATTTGTATTTCTTGTTTTGTGAAGTGTCTATTTAGATCCTTTGCCCATTTTTTGATTGGGTTATTTTTTTTTCTTAGCTGTGAGTTTCTTGAGTTCTCTGTATATTCTAGATATTAGCCCTCTATCAGAAGAGTAGCTGGCAAAAATTTTCTCCCACTCTGTGGGCTCTCTGTTGAGGTTCTTGATAGTTTCCTTTGCTGTACAGAAGCTTTTCAGTTTAATGCAATCCCATGTACTGATCTTAAAAACCTCTAATCTAAATGAGACCTCTACTTCCCCCACTGTTCTCATATTACCTTATTCATTCTGTCTCATTACTTACCCTAAGTTGGCAATTTATAAGCACATTTAGATATGTATTTAGCTTCTACCTCCCCACCCCCCTCGAGCCTTTGCCCTGTTAGTTGTATTGGACCAGTGACCCTGTCTTGTCTATGTTGTTCACTATTTTATTAACACAGTTTAACTAGCACTTTGTACTTGGCCTAATGCATAGCAGTTGCTTGAAATCTGTTGAATGAATAGAATCCTTATGAGGTGGAGACTCTTGACAAGGAGAAGCAATGGTAGCTAGAGGGATAGAAATTCAAGCAGCTTCCTAAGGCAGTGTAGCACAGGAAAAGCTGAAGACCACTTCTGAGAAATAGAATCCAAGGCCAGGGCCAAGGTAGCCCTTGTTTAAGTCTATCTTTTAAACAAGCAGATCAGTCTCTGAGAGTGAGTGAGAAGGCAAAATAAATATTTGCTTTGAGTTTATTTTCCCATGTGAGCTTAGTGAAAGAAGTACACACATAAATTTGAGATCAGGTGATCATGTATGAAAGCTTTTGGTACATACCTGATCACAAGAATTCAGTGATCTGCTGAGAGAGAAATATACAGAATAAATAAATAGTATAATAACTATATATATGTGTGTATATATATATATATATATATATATATATATTAAGTAGCCAACATTTGACCACATTGTTTCATAGCAATCAACCCCAAATTAAGAAGAAAGGGCAGATTGCTTAGTAGTTTGCAAAACCTGGAACACAATTTGGAGAAAAATAAAAATTATATTTTACCTAATGCTATAAAGTTGGATTTTAGGTGAGTTAATCCAGCAAAATTAATAGACTGCAATATAGGAAACTACCTTCTTTTTTACCCATGGATCAGGAAATATTTTATAAAGAAAACTGCAAAGGTACAAATGATGAGGTAGGAATTGGCTTAATTTGATTATATCAAAATTGAAGAATCCTTTTTAATTATGGACATCATGAACAAAATTAATAGATATAAGAATGGAAGCATTATTTACAATGTCTAGAGCTAACAAGATAACATATACAGGAACTTTATAAGTAAATTAGAAAAAAAAATACAAAAAAGCCACAATGAAATATAAGCAAGGTAGGAATAACCTATTCACAGAAAAAAAAGTTATCAGGTGTATATAGGGATGTCTAGTATCAAGGCTAGCTGAGATAATGGAGAAATGAAACATGTTGGACATATGCTATAGTGTATGATATAGCAGTTAGAAGCCACAGGACAATTTTTTAAAAATTTTAAATAATTAAAAAAAATTTAAAAATTAATTGCTCAAAAAAGTCACAGGATCATTGTATATAACAACATGGATATCACTTATGAACCAATGTCCACCAATGTGAAAAAGAGTTAATAATAAAGATGTTAATGATAAGTAGCACTTCTATAGTATGTAGTAGTACATACCATGTGTCAGTTACTATTCTAAGTTAATAACAACACTGAAATGTATTGTTGAATCCACATTTTGAAAAAAAATAAAGTATCTAAGGTCAGGTAGTAAGTGGACTTTCCAGGTTTTGAACTTGGCCACCACTTACAGAATTTGCCTACAATCTACAAGGAGAGCTATAACATAATAACATTAATGGAAATAAAAAATTCATGCATTCCAAACCGCAATACATGTTCTTGTAGGATACATTAATATTAAATGATATTGAAGAGTGTTAAATGGAAATATAAAGAAATAATTAAATACATCAACAGAGGGCTCTTGCACAATTCAGTGATGAGTGTGCAAAATGGGGAAGTACGATTAATTTAGTTCCTTGGACACAGGAGAATGTTTTAGCTTTTAAAGATTTTTGTATGGAAACAGGCTTTTCAAGTGTCGATAAAAGGAAAAGGCCAGGAAGTGGGTCCAGCAAGAGCCCTGAAGCACCAACAGATCTGAGGAGCGGATGCTGGTGAACAAGGGCAACAGGAGACACAGAAAGAAGAATCAGAAAGTAGAAGAGTCAGCAAGATGATAACAAAAGATGATTCTTTTAGACATCTTAGCAAGAAGAAATTGGACCTTTTGTCGGATTTGTCTTATTTAATACCCAATGCAGAGGAATTCACAGTTGAACATTTAAGCATTTTCCTCACCTTACTTAGTAGTTTGTCTCTTTCATATGGGTAATACAGAAGACCAGGGCCAGGATTTCTTATCTTTTCTGTGCTTAACTTCAACCTTTTATATAAGATCTATCCTCATTCAACAGCTATAAATTTAATTCAAATGAATAATTTTTCTATGTTTGAATTTTGTAGTCTGTCGTATGAAAACAGGTTATATTGTGAGCAAAAAAGAAACAAAACAAGCTGGGCATGGTGGCACATGCTTGTAATCCAGCATTTGGGAGGCTGAGACCAGAGCATTTGAGTTCGCGGACAGCCTCAGCTACCTAGTAAGGCACTCTGCAACTTAGTGAGAACCTGTTTCAAAATAAAGAATAAAAAATAGGGCTGGGGATATAGCTTGGAGATAGAATGTCCCTGAGTTGAATCCCCAGTACTGCAAAAAAAAAAAAAATACCAAAAAAAACCCAAAACATAAACCCCAATGATCAGGAAATGAAAAATGAAACAAGACTCATAAAACAAAATGAAATAAACTTGGTTTTTTTTTTCATTCCACACTTTTGTGTACACGAATGTATAGCAACTGCACATTAGGCAATGGGAACAATCTGTATCAGAATTGCAATAGTAAGATGCAAGGGCAAATAGCAGTGCTGAGAAGTAAATGTGATCTACTTCTTGTTTGGAGGTGACCATGGTTGCTTGTGACTTTTAGAAGAGGAGAGAGGTTATTAGATGATTAAACTAGTACAACACCAAGAAAACCAATTTAAAAGAATAACAATTGTCCTCAATTTTTTTTTTTATTATTAGTCACTTGAATCATCATTTGCTTTCTTCCAAAAGAACTGAGAGTCTCTTGACAACTGCTTTGTTCCATTTTAAGGTAAAGTTAAAATTTTGCATAAAATTTAAAAATCCTTATCCAACAAGTGCTATAAAAGGGTAAGGGAATCTTAATTTTTCTCTATTTTTAAAAATACTCTATTGTGTAAAATTTAGGTGCTGGCTGATAAAATGGCAAGTGGGCCACTGAGGAGACTAGTGATATACAAATCTACAGTGGAAATTAATACAGGAAATAGTCTTTCTCACACTATGTTTTTGGCACAATTGTGCAATTGCTATTTTCAAAATACAACTTATGCCCTTGTGCTTTTGTGTTTTTGATCACATTGTTTCTTCCTATACCTCTTCCTATCTCTACCTTCCAAAATTAAGCCATTCCCTTGAAGATGCCCCCAGATGACAATATCTCTATTTCACTTTAATAAATCTATTCAATTCACATTAAACCCTACTACCTCTGTGTTTCCGTGACACTTGTGATGGTTTGGATAAGTTTTTCCTAGAGGTCCATGTGTTGAAGGCTTGGTTGCCAGCCTGACATGGTTTTTGGAGGTGGTGGAACCTTTAAGAGGTGGGGCCTAGTGTGAGGAGGTTAGGTCACTGGGAGTGTGCTCTTGAAGGGGATATTTGTACCCTGGGCCCTCCCTCTCTCTCTGTTTTCTAGCCATCATAAGGTAAGAAGCTCCCTCCGCGTGCACTCCCACCATGACATACTGCCATGCTACAGGCTCCAAAGCAATTGGCTAATCAACCATGAACAGAAACTTCCAAAACTGAACCAAAATAAACTCTTCCAATTTTTACATTGATTGTCTCAGGTATTTTGCTGCAGCGATGGAAAGCTGACTAATATAGCACTGCATTTTAATTCTATTCTGTGACATCTCAGTTCTTCCTAGGACTATAATAATTTATATATACATGTTTTTCTCTCCTGTTTGTTCATCTTTGCTTCTTTTGTATTGAATGTTCACACATGGTATGTTCTCCGTAAGTGAATACTGAATTGAACTAGGCTGTTTCAAACACATTGAATGTAATTTTTAGCAAGCTAAATCTTATGGTCCTGTATAGAATGGATTCGGGACAGGGGGATCATGGGATTAGAAAAAATGTTTACAAATGCATCGTGATATCCAGGCATAAGGCAATGATAATCTAGAAAGGCAGAGACTGTGCAGCAGAGAAAATGGTGATTCACAGGGAAATACTGGAGGGGAAATGCCAGATTGTTATGAATAATGATGAGGATAATGATGATGTTAGCAATGTAGATGATAGCTTATATATGTATACTGGTTTACAGTTTACGTGGATGATTCCATAGCTATGTATGCAGATTGACTCCTGAGAATCAAGTGAGATGATGTGATAAATAATCATATGTTACAGTGATAAAATGCATGACATTCTTGTATTTTTCTGGGAAAGGCTTGTTAGTTTCAAAGTTGGAAAAGATATATAGCACAGAACATGTTGGCAACTTAGGATTCAGGTTAATCATGGCAATTTAAGAGTTGCTGCACTTCTCTTCTCAGCAGGGGTTAGTCAGAAGATTTATCTGAGAAACAGTCTGAGAAATCCATTACAACAAGTGCCTTGTAATGAATTACAAGTACCAGTGTTATTTTTAGCAAACATTTATTTAACTCCATGGATTTTATGGAAGCTATGCTATCCCTACAGAAGAATGTAGAGCAATAGTTTCTTCCACCTGGGGAAACATTGGTTTCTACCTTGCTTTGTGTTGTTGCAAAGGCTAACATGAATGTCTTTGGCTTTTGAACACAAAGGTCACAGGACATTTTTAACAGGAGGCCACTGAGTCACATACACTTGTACTACAAGAATGTGGAGAAATAAACAAAGCTCATGCTGCAACCTCAGGTATCAGGGTACTCTCCTTATTATTGTAGTTATATGTATATTAGAGTTTGTTGACAAATGTATCCCCATCCTTTAATCAGATTGATTATGATACAAAGCACTATGCCCTTAACTGTTAACTGCCTAAGAGTTTCTCATCACCAGCTAAGAAATGAAGAGATTTAATGCATGCAAACTTTTAACTGAACTAATTCTATGTTAGTCAGCTTTCTGTCACAGTGACAAAATAATCAACTTAAAAGGAGGATAGGTTTATTTTGGCTCATGTTTTCAGAGATTTTAGTCCATGGACATTGGCACTGTTGCTTTGGGCCTGTGGCAGTACTGTTCATCATGGCAGGGATGTCTGGCAGAAAAGGACTTTTCAACTCATGACAGCAAGGAAGCAAAGAAAGAGAGAGAGGCCAGGGTCCAAATGTCCCTTTTCCAGGCATGTCCCGAGTAATCTAATGTCCTCCAAGTAGGACCCACCTCTTAAGGGTTCCACTACTTCCAGCACCTCTGCACACCTGGGATCAATCCTTCAACATATGGGCCTTTGGAAGACTTTTCAGATCCAAAGTATAGCACTTTATGGCATTGTTTTTCTTTTTTTTGCCTCAATTTTGATCTGTGGAAAATGCTTGGTTTGAACTTTGTCCTGCTGTGAGACAGAGAAGGATTGTATTATTTCGAGATATAAATTAGTGCCACCCTCTGGGTCATCCTTTCCTTATTATGGCTGAAGAGGATAAAGGTGTAGAAAGAAATGGTTAGAAGATCAGATCTAAGCCAGTTCCTGGGATAGGAGTAAAACCTCCAAATTCCATTTCCTCATGGGAATGAAAGAAGACTCTGTGGGGCTGAAACTAGACTGCCATTTTCCAATGAGTACAGGTAGGAGATAGTAGCAGAACCTTCTAGATAGAGATGGATCTTTTAGGAGGTAGGGTCAATGTCTTGGCTCAAGTGAAGTCTACTAAACCCATTGAGAATCAACTTGATGCTGATGAGACAAAGTTGGTATTGCTAATCAAATAGAATCAGGAGGAAAAGGAAACCTAAACCCTATTTATACAACATCAACTCTAGTTCCCTCTGCCTGCTGTGAACAGAGTTGCAAATGCAGTGTGAGTAGGAATGACATTGGATAGAAGGGACATTCGGTGACAAAAATTGGGCAAGAATTGAATTTGAATTTGGTGGATGATAAATAGACTAGTTACTTGGAAGGGAAAATTTGAGCTTTGGTTGGTTTATAGTGAGATTAGTAGGAAACTGATACTATGATCAGTAGGGTACTACCCTTTGAGGTAACATTTAAGAATGTCTGTGTTGGAATAAGCCACTTTCATATTTCTTTAAATAGGGTACCATGGAAAGATATCTACTGAAAAGGTTACTAAGCATAAAATATTTATTTACTAAAGAGAAAACACATTATATTCACTTATTATCCAATGGATGTGACTTTTAGGAAAGGGGGCATGTAAAGTGATGGAGGAACATATATTTTTAAGAATTGTGTGACCTGATTCACACATAAAAACAGAGGGTGAGCAAAGGTTCACAGACTCTTGACTGATTTTTGTGGTATGTTAGCAAAGGGTCCAAAGAAAATTGAAAAGAGACTCATATATCTTTGATATCTACAATGATTTTGGGAACTTTAAAATATGTGGCCTTTGCAACTCTTTATTGGATTATTGTAGTTTGCTGAGCAATATAGTATCCAATCTCTTCCATAGTATTTTTGTTTTTGATAACTATGACCCCAAGGGTTACCACCAATGGAGTTTTATATTTGGAAAAATGAATAATAGAAAATATTGAGAAAGAGAATGAAAATAATACATATCAGGGACACTGAAAATGAATCTTACAATAGAAATTAAAGTACGACCTAAAAATAAACCACAATGAAATCCATTTCCAAGACCACAACTGAACTTTGTATTGACTAATGATAGCTGCATTACAGAATTGCATAAAGCCACATGTCCTGATCAGGAAAATCCAAAGATTACTATCAAAGCTGTAGTTGTTTCAATAAATGATCACTTAACAATTTGCTTAATTCCAGGGGATAAAATCACATAATTTACACAATGACTTTTATCTAGATATCATCTTATTAAAATGTTATACCTGTTAGAATGTCTAATAGACACCAACAGAGGCAGGAACTTTTAATGTAAATAAATTTGGAAATATCTGTTGTAAAGAATTAGTCAGAAAGCTAAAACTTATTGAATGGTACTTTATACTAGCTGTTATATTAATTTACTTATATACATTACTTTGCTTCCATTTCACAAAAACTCTAAGAGATATAATTCTTGACCAGTCTGGAGATGAAGACACTAAAGTATATAAACAGGTTGAGAACTTGCTCAAATGAAAGGATTTACTTTATTTTTTCAAAACTTAAAATGACAACAGCTAATATAGAAGAAATTATAGAGTTTAGCTGGGCATGGTGGTGCACGCTTGTAATCCCAGCATTCTGGAGGCTGAGACCGGAGGATCCGGGTTCGCAACCAGCCTCAGCTACCTAGTGAGGCACTCCGCAACTTGGTGAGACTCAGTTTCAAAATAAAGAATAAAAAAAAATAGGGCTGGGGGTATAGCTCGGAGGTAGAATGCCTCTGAGTTCAATCCCCAGTACCACACACACACAAAAAAAAGAAATTATAGAGTTTAAAATATCACTACTTTACAACCACAATAGTAAAAATTAATTCAGGCAAGAATAATTAACAGATTCTGGATGGGGGTGATGAGTTTTAATGAGGAACACTTATTTACATAGTCTCAAAGTATCTTTTCACAAATTACATGCTAATAAAAAAGAAAAATGAAAAAATAACTATGCAGTTCGAAAAATAGTTTATAGTCAACAAATGATGAAAATTAACATTCCCAATAAGGGGCAAAAGGGGTCATCCATCTCTGAGAGTGATTCTCTGAGAAGGACATAACATCATTTTGTATTATTCAAGCCAGTACACACAATGCAAATCTAATCATGAAGAAAAATCAGAAAACACATTGAGGGTGTGAGAGCTTGGGTTTGGTATGTCCCCAAAGGCCCATGTGTTGAAAGCATGTCACCAGTGTAGCAAGACTCAGAGGTGGGGCATCACTGAAGGAGGTGGGTCATTGGCAGTGTGGCCTTGCACCTGTCCCTCATTTCCTCCCATTCTCTCCCTGCTTTTGACGACCGTGATGTAAGAGCAGCATCCCTCTGCCATGCCCCACCACCAAGGGAGTCAGCTGACTGTGGACTGAACCTCCAACACTGTGAGCCCAGATAAACTTTTCCTCCTCTAGGTTGTTCTTGTCAGGTATTTTGGTCACAATGATGAGAAAGACTGACAAAAATAGATGGATTCTTTACTTGTTTTTTATACTTTTATTGGTGCATTATAGTCTCACATCACAATGTGGTTTATAGTGATGGTGACATACATGCACACAGCACAAGTATACTTTAAAAGGTAGTTGGTAGTATTCTTCAAAATTTTCAATGTCATAACAAACAAAGACTGAAGAAGACAAATAGGATAGAAGTTGTTAAACTTTAAGCAAGCTAATGTAATCTTGTAATGTAACTGGGGCTGCCATGTATTAAGGTTCATTGTTTAGGGGCAGCAGATCGCCAAGAAGATGAGAAGGGAAGATGCTGAATATAGCCAAACCGTGAGCTCTGCACATATAGAGATGCTACTGGGCAAATTCTTTGGAACCTAAACTTGAGAGAGTGCAAAAAGCAAGCTCAAGACTAATTACTTTATTTATTATAGATCAAAGGGTATTAATCAAATAATGTGAATAAAAACTCAGCACAAATTATCACGTTAAGACCAAGGACATATTATTTTAGGAAGAAGCAGATGTTCACTATATCTGAAACTTGCAACTCAGTTCATTAGCAGATCAAAGAAAAGTTAAATGTAATTATTTTATTGCTAAATAGATTTGATAAAATCCAACATGAAATCTATCTGTATATAAGGATTCTGTTCTAAAAATATATTTTCTTAACATGACAAAGCCAAATCATGGTCAAAGGTGAGGACATGAAGTATTTTTATCAAAATTAGAACCTCAGTTCTCCCATATAATAATATAATATTGTGGATAATATTAATGCTATGTTTCAGAGCTACCTTGAAAAGAAAAAAAGTGCTGAAAATAGCTTATGTATAAAGATAAAATAAGATAGAAGTAATGAAATATAGTATATTAGTCATTATATTTAATGTGTTTATATAACATTTTCCCATAAAGATACACATATTCTCATCAGGCTGGGAATGTGGTCTAGTGGTAGAATTCTTGCTTAGCATATGCAAGGTCCTGGGATCAATCACCAATACAACACACACATACACAAAAAAGAACTATGATACTTATTAAGAGATGTATACACTTGTGCATATACACACATACACTAGCATGTGCAGAGACTTGAATTATTGGTTATTTGCAGATATGAAAGATAAGATCTTTAAAGTTGAGTAATCAAAGTATATTTGGGCAAAAGATTCATAATATACATCAGAATAAAGGCTTATTAAATATATTACTGTTTGTCGTCTTCTAGTTGAAAGCATATAGCCATGTAATTTTCTAAATGTGTATTGAATTGTATGATACTTTATGATTATTATTGTTATTAAGTTTATTGGTTACCTAAATAGAAATAAAAGCTTTGATACACCACAGAAATACTAACATATTGTATTATACAGATAAGTTATTTAACATTTAATGCCTAAGTAGAGACTAACATTTCTTAGACTAGAAAATAATTCCTAGAACACATATTCTCTCTGGTACTGGTATAATTCCATAGTAATACCTATATCAACTTAATAATTTATACCATCTTCTTGCCCTATAAAATGCTTGGGGAAATCTTAAGGTAAGCTTTTAGGTTTTGAGGAAAAAAAAAAGAGAAAAATTCTGTTTGTCATGAAGAAAGACCAGTAAGAAGTTAAAAAAAGCCACTTAATTGAGTGATATTCACCACCAAATTCTCTCCAAAACAAAGCATATACTTATACAAAAATTTAGTCATTTTTAAAAGAATGTTCCCTGACCTAAAATAATTTATTTATATGACTTATTTCTGACACAGACTATGTCTACCCAGTCTCTTGACTATTCCCTTTCACAACACGTTTCCTTCTTCATAGCATTTTTCACAATTCTAGATTGTTTTGTGAGTTTGCTTTACTTTTTTTTTATGTCTGCTTTCTCTGCTAGACTCTGAATTAAGAAGAACGTGCTTAGTTGGCAATAGTTTTTACTAGAAGTTAGCAAAGTACTTGGTGCAGAGTATTGCTTCATCCATATTTGCTAGTGAATCAACAAATAAATACATAAATGTGTTGTCAGTAAATCAAATTAGTTATCAACATCAATTATTTTGATTGCTCCCCAGATTGTCTTCACCCTATTCAAATTCTCCCTTGATTTGACAGATTAAATAGAAGAGATTGCTTCTTATACTTAGTGGTGTATTCACTAGGACTGAACAAAATTGCTGGTAGCAAGATGGATTATTCTTTATTAAGGCAGCATGAATAAAAGAAAAGGCCTACCTGGTGTGCTTAGATGGGTACTAGTATTATGACTGCACTTGTCAGTTGGGCTCATTTAGTATATAGCTATTTTCTTAAAGCCCTAAAAAACTGATTACAACTGAAGGATAATTAAGTAGCTAAACCCATGTAGTGAAAGAACTCTGGCTAGCAATTACAATTCATACTGAATGTGGTTCCAGTATTTTCTTCCAATCTTCCCCATTAAAATCATGTGGTCTAGGGAAACATTTCTTTTCTCAAAACTCAGAAAAAGGACCCTGCTTTTACCAGGATTTGATACTCCCTAGAGTGGTACTTTTGATTTCTGTATTAACTATTGCCTAGCTACACTGGGATTTTTATACACTTTTTAGGAAATTCTCTGTCTTCCTTTGTAAATGTTCAAAAGTACACATTGAGTTCCAAGCACATAGTTTTTATTAAGTTATTTATATAACTCTAGAGTTCAACAGGAGGAAAGAAGTCCCTGAGGATTTGGCCTTGGAGAATATATATAGTTTCTCCTCCCCTTGCTCTCTCTCTTGCTTCTGGCCTCTATGATGGGAAAGCAGGGCCCTTGGTCTCTTCCTTTCTCTGCATCTTGCTGCCATGCCCTGAGCTCTGAAGACCTGTCCTGACATGGACTGAATCTCTGAAATCTCCAGAACTGTGAACAAATAAATCTGCCTTCCTCTAAGATGTGTGGTTAGTTGTTTTGTATTATAGCAGTAAGAATATTGACCAAAATAGCGCGCGCGCATGTGTGTATACACACACATATATGTTATGTGATAGATATAAATAGAATGATATATATAGATCTATTCATTCTGCTTCTCTGGAAGACTCCAATACACCGTGACCCAACTCCTTGACTTTTTGGCTAGAAAAGAGCTACTTCAGGACTCTCTGTGATCTGTAAAGCGTTCAATTTTAGAAGGTACCTGGAGTTTTGTTTTTATTTAGATGTAGGGAGATGACAGATCAAGAAATGATTGCCATTTAAAAGAGAGATTGCTACTCACTGTTCCCAAGAGGAGAGGACACTACATGCCATGTCAGGCCACACAGGGAAGACAGAATTGATCAGCAGGCACAAGGAACAGGGGGAAGCATGGATCAGTGCCTTTATTGTAACTTTTTATGGAAAGGAATGGGTGAGGCAGAATAAACAGCTGAGCAGGCTCAGGATTGGATAGTTTGAACATTTTTGGCAGACAATGAGGTATATGGGTGATCCCTAGTTTTTTGGTACTTAATCCTGGCATGATTTAGTGAAGGGGAATAGTGGCTTGGTATGTGGAAATTAAATCTCATATGTGGGGTTATGGTATTATTTGGTTTGTCAATAAAAGGTATATTCCTGGGTAAATCATTTTCTGTCCCAAAGAACTGACTGTGCTTAGGAAGGACAATCTCTCCCTTTTATTTATTTATTTATTTATTTTTTCCTTTTTTATTGTAGTAATTCATGCATTGTAAGCATACATCTTTGTTAGGTACAAATTTTTAACGACATAACACACAGGTAAAAATTTTCTCAACAAGACCCCAAAAGCACAAGCAGCTCAAAGGAAGATCAATATATGGGATTGCATTAAACTGAAGAGCTTCTGCACAGCAAAGGAAACTATCAAGAACCTCAATAGAGAGCCTACAGAGTGGGACAAGAATTTTGCCAGTTACTCTTCAGATAGAGGTCTAATATCTAGGATATATAAAGTACTCAAGAAAATCACAGCTAGGAAAGCAAATAATCCAATCAAAAAATGGGCAAATGATCTAAATAGACACTTCACAAAAGAAGAAATACAAATAGCCAATAAACGTATGAGGAAATGTTCCACATCATTGGCAATCAGGGAGATGCAAATCAAAACTACCCTGAGATTTCACTAACTGCAATCAGAATGGCAATCATAAAAAACACAAACAACAACACCTGCTGGTGAGGGTGTGGAGAAATGGGAACCCTAATACATTGTTAGTGGGATTACAAACTTGTGCAACCCCTGTGGAAAATCTCTCCCTTTTTAGTGAGACCTCAGATGCCAAGGTGTCAAGAATATAGAAAAGAACTGGGCCTGGTAGTGCATGCTTGTAATCTCCATACTTTGGAGGGTGAGACAGGAGGTTCACAGGTTTGAGGACAGCCTCAACAATTTAGTGAGACCCTTGGTAACTCAGTGAGATCTTATCTCAAAATTAAAAAAAAAAAAACAGGGCTGGGGGTGTACCTCACAGGTAGAACTTCACTGGTTCAATCTTCAGTATAGTACACACACACACACACACACACACACACACACACACACACACACACGAGTACAGAAAAGAAGAGAATAATGTTTAACACATTCTCCTTTGCTACATCACATTCATGGAAGTGATTTTTGCCCTGTAATATTTGCCGATACCAGGCCCCTCCTTCTGTACACACCAACACTTCCTACTGCAACAGCTTTACCAGTTACCTGTCAATTTTTTCACCATGCACTGATTTTATACTTTTGGGTGAGATGGTAACAGTGCAATTATCCTGGCTATATATTTTATGAGGGCCAATACAAAGTTATTTAAAACACGAAATCCTTAAAAAAATCCCAAATATATTTAAACTGCTGCTGTCAGTGTGTAATAATCTCTCAAAATCATTTTAGTTCCTTCGGATTGCATAAGAGTTCTGACCTATGAATTTGAAGAGCACATCTTCGCTCCAAGTCCTTTGATGAACTCAAAGTGATAAATTCGGAAGACTTAGCACAGGGCCAGGCTCACTCCACATGCTTGGCCTTTCTCTTTTTCAGCCTAATTTATTTTGCAACATCAACCAAAGTAATTTAAGTATCTGGCATCCCACAGAGGATGAGTACCCATTGACTTCATTTTCTGAAAGTTCAGATATTTTTTAAAAAGTGTTACTCTCTTGAATATCGATCATTTTATGATTAAGAAGAGGGAAGTGTAGGTTTCTGCTACTCTAAGAAATGGTAAACATTTATATAGTACATTACTCAATACTATTCAATTTGGATTCAGTGTCTATATGCTAGTTTAGTTATGTATAAATAACTCCTAATTTCCTTTCATATAGATGACTGGCTTAATAAGTGCATTGCTCATTATATTCTTTGACCAAGCCCCCCCCCCCCACCCCATTTTTTATAAGATGCTGAATACTCTAAGGTTGCATTATTGTGTCTCTTTCATATCTTAAGGTATCTTGAGAACTGCAAGGAGAAAAGATATTAAATGATGTCCTTTGCGCCTTTTAATAGTATGGTCATAAATACTCATTTTTCTGTGGAGTCAAAATGATGAATAACTGCTGTACTTAGTCATATATTTGCAGTAGCAAATTAGTACTTCTTGAGAGCAAAAATCTACATTAAGCTGCCTTTGAACAAGTTTCCTTAGTCTTTAATACTAACTCCTATGAAACAACTTGTAGCAATATGAATTTTCTCTGAAATGGTATTAAAAGAATGGTGCTCATCAGCCAGGAACCTAGGCGATTAATGGAGTTCTTCATGTCCCAAGCCTTAAAACTAAATACTACTCAAAAGCTGGATCTCTGATAGGAATGTCCAATGAGAAACACACTGTACCTAACATGCAGTTACCATTGTCATATATTAGTTTAATATTTTTAGGGAAATTAGGATAAAACACTGAAATTTACTATAATCTGAGCTATAATCTGCAATAAAAATTTAGTTGTTATGAATAGTTTATAGCCAAGAATTATAAATTGTACACTGTTACCCAGGTAAAATATCTTTTTTTTTTAAAACATGGGCTTTTCTGTTAAATATCTTCATATACTAAAACATTGGAGATAATTTTGAAGAAGACATATGGGAAACTAACTTTTAAGGGCTTTTCTCTGTCTCTCTCTCTGTCTCCTTCAATTACATAATAAATTAATAAAATAGAAATATAAAATCTGTTTTAGTTTCAGGAACAAGACAAGGATGTCCATTATCACCTCTTCTGTTCAACATAGTACTTGAGACTCTAGCCAGAGCAATAAGGCAAGAGAAAGAAATCAAAGGGGTAAAAATAGGGAAAGAAGAACTAAAACTATCCCTCTTTGCAGATGACATGATATTATACCTAGAAGACCCAACAAAGTCAGGCAAAAAACTTATAGAACT
>PVLC010011521.1:0-31164 GCA_004027655.1 Graphiurus murinus
CCTCCCTCTCTCCCTTTCTTCTCCTCCTTCTCCTTATCCTCTTGCTCATTCTCCTTCTCCTTTCTTCTTCCTTATCTTCATGTGTTTTTCTTGATGTCTTTCATTCTTTCTCTCTTCTTCTGCAACCTCCCCTTCACCTCTGTTGTTATTACATAGAATTATGACTTTGTCCCCTCTTCTAAAGCTGTGTGGTCTTCTTGTTTGATTTTTTAAAAATCTACTCAATTTATATCAATACCTTTTAATAAATGACTCCCTTTCTTAAATTTTGCATAGTTTCTTGTTTCTTTTTAATGTTTTCTTTACATCTCTAAATAATATTTTTACTTACTCTAGGATTTTTTAAGTCCAAAAGAAATTATATGGTGTTTGTTCCTTAGCAACTTGTTTTTATCATCTGATACTAATTTCTAAATATTCACACATGCTGATGCTTGTAGTTGTTCTTTATTCATTTTACTGTTTTTTAGTATTTTCTTATCTACCAATACTGGGTATGGTCCAATGTTACAACTTTGCCCATCTGCAGCTTAATATATATATAAAACCAATAGCATATAATATATATGGGGATTGAGCTCAGGGGCATTCTACCTCTGAGCTACACCCCCAGGCCTTTTTATTGTTTATTTTGAAACAGGGTCTCACTAAGTTGCTGAAGATACCGCTCAGTCAATCAGGCTGACCTCAAACCTGCAATCCTCCTGTTTCAGCATCTCAAGTACTGGGCTTATAGGTATGTGTTGTCATGCCTAGCAAGTTTAATATGTTTTGAAACAATTTATAAACTTGTGTAGGAATAGAATGGTTCCTGTTGATATTGAACTCACCACAGATACTAAGGGTCATAAGGATTCTAAAGATACCAATTCCTTCTTGGACAATTTCTGAAATGCAAAATTTGGTTTATTATCTAGGCAATTTAATGCAATTCAATATTTTTGTTCAAAATATTTAAATTAATGGGTATAAAATATGGTCAAGTCCTACTGAGTGTGTCTAGCTAATTGACTAAATTCTCCAAAGCACTTTTCATGAGAGAAAAATTGGTGATAATTTTCATGATTCCATTTTAAACAAAATATTTTTTAGGTAAATTTAAAGACACATGTATGCTGACAAAGTTATACAGATAGCCAACATTTGTGATTGTTTCCTATTCTTTTCCCGGAGGTCTTTGGAAACAGTTTAATAATATGAACCCAAATAACATTACTTTGATAATAATTATAAAAAAGATGTTTATCAATTGAATAAGTAAACAGTAACAAAACTTTTGGCGGAGAGCCTAATTCAGATAGGAAAGTGTCCAAATAACTTAAAACTCCCAATCAGTATAAAATGATTCAGTTGACTGTACTGCCAGTGATCTGATTTTTATTCAGAAGAAGATTTAAAAATAAGCTGCATTACTATTCTCTAAAATGTTTTTGAAAAGTGAAGTTGAGTTTGATGCCTCCCTTACCAAATTTTGACTAATGTCCTGAAAAGAAAATAAAGATGAAAACAACCAGAAAAATGAAGCACCAGTAGTTTACTTTGTTTTTTAATTTGATGTCTGTTATTCTTATATACTTTTTGTCCTGCATTATTAACATCCATGTCTATTTCTCAGACAATTAATATTGATGGTACTGTCTCTCCATTTAGGTGTTGTGACTAATGTCATACAATCAATCACATTTTTATTTTTATTCATTGTTTTGTCACCATGTAAATGGCAACCTTATACTTGGGTGGTCCAAAGGGTAGTATGGTGATGAACTGTTGTGATAATATCGCCATGCATCTTCAAAGCACTTCCATATACACATGAGGAAACTGAGGTCAGAGGAGTTTAAGTGACTCACCCAACTGCAAAGCTGCTGTTTCTACTTAAAGTTACAGATCAGAGTGATGTTAGCAAGTGCCAAGGCCGAGCGGCAATTTTGCTTTTCTGAATCCTTGTCTGGTGCATTTTTTTCCCTGACATTCTAGGTCATTCTTAGTGAAGCTGATAAACATGTTATTGGCTGGTTCTATTTTATGTTATTACCCACTGAGTAAAGATTTCACAGCAAAGTAGACACTTTGGAAAAAAGAAAAAAAAGGAAAGATAACTGATACCATATATTACCATATAGTTTGAGGTAAAATTTTATTTTTTTTTTGGCTTAATGAATTCTTTGTTCCAATTTGCATGCAGATAAAGATCTGAAACTATATATAGCACAAAGATGGATTTATTCATTCAATAATAGATACAGAACTGGGCATGGTGGCACACACCTATAATCTCAGTACTTGGGAGGCTGAGACAGGATGATCGAAAGTTCAAGGACAGTCTCACCAATGTAGCAAGATTCTCAGCAACCTAACAAGACTTTGTTTCAAAACAAAACCATAAAGGACTCGAAAGTAGAATGTTCTGGGGTTCAATCCCCAGTGATACACACACTTGTGCATGCATACGCTCACACACACACACACACACACACACACATACACAACAAATAAATATTCTTGGTGTAGGAAAGATAATGTCCAGCCTCTACAAGGTGCCAGATATACTGGGTACCAGCTAAAGGGATTTATAAGAATAGAATCTTAAGATTTTAATATAATGAGATGTAAGCTAAGTGTAAGGGAATATAAAGAAAAGCAATCACCTCTGGAGGAGGAGCTGTGTATTCAAATGCAATGCTATAATAGCATGTAGCCACAGCCACACTTTTCGGAGACCCTACAGAAATGAGTGCTTCTTTCATAAAGCATCCATGTGAGTGGTGTGTCCCATCTGCTGTGATATAGTCATGTTGGGCTGGGTTCAACATGGGTAGAGTAGTAGCTGGAAAAGAGAAGGCAAAGCAAATAAAGAAGGGAGTTGACAGGAAGCAAAACATGGCATCACTTCCTCTGCCATAATAACTTCCTCTGCTTCCTTTTCCACTCCCTCTTTCTCCCCTCCTCCACTTTTCCTCAGTGGGATGCAGTGTTTGCCATTTGATTCACAGTCCCTGCTAGCTTGGCACTGCACAAGAGAAGTTCTATGTATTGGCATTGGAGTTCACCAGGAAAGCGAGCTCCAGGGCTGGCTCTGTCTGTTGTCAAGAATGAATGGGAAGCGAAGGGGTCAATCTAGACCTCTGGACATCCCCAGTGCTTTCCTTGCCCTGGCATGTCCTGTGGAAGGGCAGGAGACTCACAGCGCTTTTGATGGCAGTTTGTATGTATGCTGCAAAGCAGGAGTCAAATCATGAGATTGCCTGTCAGGTCATCTCCTGTGAAATCCATTATGAAAAACACCCGGAAACTGATGCCTGACTTGAAATCCTTAGTTTACTCAATTGCAGAAATTATCTTTGGAAGGTTTTGTCACTTTTATATTTTTTATAAAAAAAAAAATGTTTGCAGTAATGCCTCATGCAAAGTGCTAGTTGAATGAATCTGTCACTGAAACTTCAATTCCAGATCACCACACTGCAAGATCTGCTATTATAAATGAAAACACAGCTTTAGAAAGTTCACAACAGTTTGAAGTAGATGAGCTATTGAAATGCAATAGAAAAATCTACCCTTTGCAGATTAGTCAAACAGTGATTGTAGTCCAATATGTAAACACAGTCTCACTTTATTGTCAGGGTAAAATGGTCCTTAATGTGCTACTCCAAGAGCAGGTTAGCATTACCTAAGTCTAGGAATAATGATATAAATTATCTGTAAGAATTCTTTGCTTGTGAGTTTGGCCTCAGAATTCAAAAGCAAATAGAAAATCACTGCATTACCAAATGACCAGAATTTCTTGATAAGTTTTTCTTTAAAAAAATTTTTTTCTCTGTAAGTATCAAACTATAATTGAGTATAAGAATGTTATTGAGCTGCCCTTAGGGGACCTTTAAAAATACATTTTATTGAAAGAGACCTAAAAATGCCACATCCTGTAGTCACAAGATCAAATGTACGTTGGTTTTACTTCCAGTGTGCTGGGCTGTTTATAGGGCAGGGGGACAGGTCTCCTCTTTGTTTAGTTATTGTCCCCTTGGGAAATTATTGTTTTATGGAACTATCACTAATATGAGCACTACTTTCTTGTAATAAAGATTGTTACTTAGTTTTTCAAATGACTAGAAATTGTGTGGAAAAGAAATGGGTTTATAATGTGTGAAGACTGAGGAAGACAATGTTAAGAATCCAGAATGACTAAATTAGGATCCTATTGTACTTGAAAATTTTCAAGACCCATTATCTACAAAATTCCACATTGAGAGTACTTAGGATTGTACTTATAATTAAGATCTTGAAGTGACAATTCAACTCCTGAAATTAGTAGAAGATAGCAAGGAAGGAGATAAAGAAGAAAGGAGTAGGCAGGAGAAAGAAACAAAGTTCTTTTGCTGTCCTGAAATAAATGCCCATAGAGGGTACACGATCACAGCCACTCATTCAGATTTCAAGGCTGGCCGTGGCACACATCACCACTATCCCTTTTTTATTTTCATAAAGCAATTACCACCATGGTCAGTGGCTTCCTAGTTGTCTAGACAACATGCTTCAGATGGTATCGATGACCTCAGACACACCAGGCTAGCTCTAAATTAGTGATGAGCAGAGCTGGAGGGATGTATTATAGTAGTTATAAACCATAAGAAGGTATTTAAATAGATAGATAAGACACATGCAAATCTTTTCATTGCCATGACAACCATCTTGATATAGGTTTTCCATATGTAGCAAGAAGGGCAGAGCAAAAGGCACTGGAGAAATAGCGGGAACCTGTAATGAAAATGAACCCTGGTAGGGGATTAGTCCAGATCTTGGTCATTTATTAACTCTTAATAGAAAATGAACTTCTGTAGTAATCTACTGCTTCCCAGTCAGGGAAATATTATTTCTAGCGTTGACTGCATAGTTCTCAGCTTTATGATTACATCCTGGGTCCCAAATTTTCACATATGGCTCTGATTAATGAAAGAAAAGATGAAAAGGGGGGGGAGGTGCTCCAGTGTGCTACTAAATATAGGTTTCTTGGTTCCCAAAAACAGTCTCTCAGAGAGGGACTCAGCCCCTGCTCAGATGTATAACTTGGAGACATGTCTTTAATCACTTGTTTTTGCTCATCAGAGAAACAAACGAATTTCCAAATAATCCTATAATGAGGAAGCACAGTCCATTGCAATGAGACGGCATTTGTTCCTGTGCAGTTACCTCAAGGGAGAAAAAAAGAAGTGCCCGTGCCCTGCAGTCCTCCCTCCCTTTCTCTCAGACCTCTTCCCTCCCTTTTTTCTTATCCCCCTTCTGCTCTCTAGCTCTTATTTCCATCTCTCTTTATTTTGCTCGTTTCTTTTTCTTTTTCTTTTTTTTAATTGCTCCTAAGGTTCTTCATTCCTTCTAAATAAAGTGCCAGGATAATCTCAGGGTCGGCTATAGCACTGATGATCCTCCTGTGGCCTGGGTTGCTCCCTCCAGCAATGTTCTCTTCTGCCACAGATCTGGGAGAGAGGCCATTCCTTCCAGGCATTTCATCCCAGCCTGACTCACCCTGAGCACCTGCTTGGAGGCAGTGACGGAGGTGGGAGAACACGAGCGTACCTCCAGCTCCCTGTAACATTTTCTCTGCAGATCACAGGCCTTCACAAGGCCTTCAGATCTTTTGAAATATAAATGGCAATCCTATTTGCTTCCCGGAAGGCCAAACCTGGTACTATTGGCGGCACCGCAAAGTCATTAAAATTCCTCATTCAGATCTTTGTATGTGCAATCAATGTATGGATTCCTTTTGACACAAACTGGCATTTCAGCACACAAGAGAACATTGGTGAAAACAAGATGGTTTATTAATTAAAGTGATAATAAATAATTCTCCAAACTTCAATATGTTTAGTGCAAGTTTGGCTCATTCGGCCTTGTTCTGAGGCTATTTTAAAACATACACTTCCTTTGTGCTTTTTCTAGCATGAAACCCAATCAAAGCCAGAAAGACCCATTCCTATCACACAGTAACTTCAATGCTAATTTGGTAGTAGCCCTTCTAAACCCAACTCTACAGGACATTATTTAAATATGGATTCATTAAAAATTATTTCAACTGGCAACTTAGAGCAGGAGGCAGAGATAGGAAATGGTTAAACAGTAAGCGCCCTTCAGCAAAGAGCAATTTAACATCTCATTCGTCAGATTCCACCTGTCCTTTGGAAAACTGTTCTAACTTTATAGAAATTGAAGACTACCATAGCCCTGAAAACTGTTGGTATTAACACCGTAGGGCATCCTGTGTGCTGACGTCTTGGTTCCTTATCCAGAATACGTGTTCTGTCTGACAAATTTTGGGGTGTTGTTGTGCCTTCAAGATATTCAGATGTTCCTTTTTTGACATCTGGGGTTTTAATTCACAGCCTTTCCATATATTTAAAGCAAAATGAACTCAGTCTGGTCTGGACAATGCTATGTAATATTTTTATTTCTGAACGCAATCCCTGTCATGTTAATTTCTACCACGTTTCTGATTTATCCTAAAAGAACGCATTACACTGTGGATTTCCAGGAGTTAAAGAGAATCTACAGGGTGGCTTTAATCTTTATGTCTTTATATACTGGAGGGCATTTTACTGCACCTCTGCACTGCTCTCACTACACAATCATTTTCTGCTTTAGAAATGTAGCCATTTGGATCAATAGTAACAGGACAGTATATTGTACTTCTGATGGGGGCCTTCTCGGACAGTGAAGAAGCATCGTGGCGATTTCACTACATGCTTGTTTAGACTCTGAAATCTATTTTTAAAAAGAAAGTTAGCATGATGTACATAGAACCAAATTCATGGGCCTTATAATGAAATGTTACTTACTCTACTTAAGCATATTAAAATAAAATTAGGAAAAATGGAGTGTAAAAGAACATTTTGTAGCTTTGAAAAATAGAGATATTTTAAAATGGGAGTTAAAAGTAGTTTGTTTGTTTTGAAATTTGTAGCTACTGAGGTATTTTAACTACTACCGAACATTGAGATTGGGTTTGGTGTCTATCTCTAACTGTTATGATGACTGTACACTTCAACTATTGAAAAGAAAAGGGGAGAAAAATCCCTGAGAGAGCCACAGATGTTTACAGAGTGCACAAAGATGAAGCAAGAGAAGATGCAAAGAAATGATATGTCTCTTAAAGTGTTAACAAATGTAGAATGGAGTTGCAGATTTTTCTGTAAATTCTTTATCTATAAACACACTGGGTTATCACAGCTGTTTATTGTACTGCAATTCCTGATACTAACCTTTATGTCTTCACTGTTTACATACCATTCCCTTGTTTATGCGCCTGTACCATTCGGTGCCCTTGAACTTGGTCCCTCTGAGCCCCGACCTCTGCGTGCTTGCTCACTCACTCATCTCACGTCTGCAATCAGTAAATCTGAGACAGGCCCTGGCTGATAGCCCGAGCTGCAGTAGGGCAATTAACACAGAACTAAAGTGTCATTCATGGCAGGGTGGGGAGAGTGGCAGACCACAGATGACAGTTCTCAGTTCTGAAGCTGTGACATCCAGGCCAGACCCAGGATTAAAAGGAACAAGGGGGGGGGGATAGGAAGGGGAGTGTATTTAGGGGTGAGAGAGTTCTCCAAAGAAAAGCACTGAGTGGATTCTCTTTGAAGGATTGTTTATACCCTGTATCAGATTCCAGCTGTCTGACCAGTTAATTGGATGAATACCTAGAAGAAACATTCTGTGCACTAAGTGAATTGGGGGAAATGGGCATCTTTGTTTCTCTTTAGATGGAAAAAGTGTTTTTTCTTAAAAAAAAAAAAAAAAACTTTCAATCACCTTTAACGGTGTTCCTGCCAGACTTAGATTAAAAAAAAGGAAAAGAAATATCTTTTATTAAGTGCTTGCCTCCCCCCCACCTTTTTGCCCACTCACGGTTTCCCCTGCAGCCACCTCCCTGCATCAGCTCTGATATCTTAATAAAGTTAGCGTTGAATAGAGACAGAGAGCCCAGGCAGCTGCTTCCTGAAAAGAAACTTCCCTTCCAGCCCCTTGCTCTGAGTAGCTCTAGAGATACCTATGCAATAAGAGAAAGTTGCTCTCCAGGACCTCAGTCTGGAGGGCTAGAGAGGCCCCAGGCCACCAGGGGGCATCCTGGATCCTGAGGTTGCACATCTGGGTGTCAGCATCTTGGGAGTTGTGCAAATCATTTTTGAAAGCAAGACAGCCCTTTATTGGGTTTGAGTGTTTTCCCTCATCTCCTTCATCCCAGTCTTCCTTGCCTTCACCAGGCCTTTGCTTACTATTCTCTCCACACGTTTCAACTTGTTTGTGGGATTTCTTCCAATTGCTAGGAAAAGATATTACTAGCAGCTATCACTTATTGAGTATTTAATTTATGTCAGGTGATCTATCTGCTGCGCCTTATTTCTTCCTAGCCACAAACAAGTAACAACATAGAAGATGAGGCTCAGAACAAATATTTTGAAAAATATCTCAAAATCAATTAGCTAGAATTGTTACAACCAAATTTCATCCTGCACTCGGGCGAGAAAATGCCTGGAGCACTGGACCTCAGTGTCACCTCCACTGCTCCATGGCATTGACATCTTGCACCAGTTTGTTCACCACTCTGTATCTCAGACAACTTATCTGTAAAAATGGGAATAATAAACCTTGCAGAACTGTTATGAGGATTCAATAAGTTGATGTTGCATATAAAACATGCTAGAAGTAGCAACTAGCACATCCTATCGGTCCTATAGAGGTTGTTACTGTTGTGAACATCATCACCACTATTTTTTTTGGTACTGGGATTGAACTCAGGGGCATTCTACCTCCAAGCTATACCTCAGCCCTATTTTTTATTCTTTATTTGGAAGAGGGTCTCACTAGGTAGCTAAGGCTGGCCTCGAACCCAGATCCTCCGGTCTCAGCCTCCCAAATGCTGGGATTACAAGCATGTGCCACCACACCCAGCTTTCATGGACACTATTAACCAGCCTCTCTGATGGTTTACTGTGTGAGGGTGGAAGAAATAGCAGGTGGAGAAAGCTAGTGTGGTAATGGACTCAAAACTAGAAATCTACAGAAGTAGAGAAGTAGAAAAAGAAAGAGAAGGCTTGAACTCTGGGTACAAGATTTATTTGTGAAGTGTCAGGTAATTCCATCCAAATAAATGTAGATGGTTCAGCTACGTACTCAGCTCATACAAAGGATGGATTTCTCAAAAGGGGCTCTTAGGCGAACTTTTTCTCATTATTGGTTTGCTAATAAAACAGCTGATAAGGCTTCAGCATTACTGTGTCTCATTTTGTACAGTCGACTGTGTGGTTGTGAAGCGAAGGCAGCCCTTTCAAGCTCTGTATCTCCTGAACCTGATAGATAGGAATTAGCATCTTGTCCAGGAAGATAAGACTCTAGTCCTGAACATCTACATTTGACAGTGTGATGTTTCAGAATTGTACTATTAGCACTGAAACAGACTTTAATGACTGTTTTCAGGACAAGGCAATTGAATGGTTAAATGATGTGATCATTTTCCTTTTGAGGCATTGGCTATCCTGCCCCTGCTCCTGTTCTTCTCCCAGAACATTGGACCACATCGACACCATTTTCTAATGAAACACAGAACTCAGGAAGTGACCAGAGTACTCAATAATTATTACAATTCCAAGATTGTTGGAGTGTAGCATTCAAAATGAAAAGAAAACGACCTAATTATGATTGTGTAGCACAATTAGATGATAAATTATGATTTCAGTATCGAAATGGCTAATGGCTACTCCTTAAACAAATAGCAAAGCTAGGAATCTGCCCTCTATGCTTTTCTCTATTTGCACATATGTGCTTCATCATTGACTTTGAACCATAGCCGTGGCTAAACGGCAGGACATCAGAAAGGAACGTCCCTTCACTTTATCCCCATGCCTGCGTTAATTTCACTTTTACTTTTGAATGTTTCTGCTCGTATTCTATTGTCTCAACATTGAGCCATTATTACCTATATAGTGTACCATGGAACTACATTTACTTAAAAGATGGCAGGTGTTTCCCAGAGAAAACATTTCTGTGACTAAATAACTTTGGGAAATTCTGAATGGTTTTGTGCCTTCTTAGATATTCAGGATGAGTATTATATTTTAATTTTTTAAATTATCCAAGGGAAGGAAACCCTCTTAAGTTTGCTTGGCTTAGCATTACCTAAACTTACTTAATCATAAAATTATTGTCTTGAATAACAATGCATTACTAAAACAGAATTGTCTGCTGGATCCTCTGCCTCCAAACACAGTCAAGGGAAGAAAAAGTGTGGGTCATGGAAACCAGAAGAGGTGCATCTCTTCTGCCCATTGGCTAACACTCAGTCACCTACCATACTTGACCACAAGAGAGACTGGAAAATGTAACCAAGCTGAGTCCAAGAGCAAAAAGAACTGCATTCTTAGGAACAACTAGTTAGTTTTCCCATGAATATCAAATGATAACGTCTTTGAGAACTAGTGTCACATAATACAGACTGCATTCTATGTCATATTCTTTTATTTATTTGAATTATGTCTAAATTCTGTCCAATTCTAGTACCTACAAGTTTAGTTACAAGATATGTTTGATAAAAAAGTAGAGAGCACTTACTTGATAAAGTAAAATAAACGTTCTAATAACTTTTATTTCTCTTACTTACAACATTGAAGAATCAATATTAAACTTTAACTCAGAAATGGGAAGAGTATGAAATTATGTGACTTAAACACAAATGTTTCTGCTGTTTTAGGCTAACATGAGAATAGAGCTTATAGATTTGGAAAAATGGGATGTTTGTGACCCATCTGGCAGTCTTTCTTATATATCCAGTGTCTCACACCAGCTTTAGACCAGTGATGCCTCACGCTCAATTCATGGCTGAATTGTCTGGTGAAAATTTGAAATGTTGATATCTGTACTTGCATTTGAAAAATGATACATGCAGTTTGGTGTTAGGCCAGCAAGGTGTAGACTGGTGTGAAACTCCTGAAGTCTGACTTGCTTTTTCTCCAAGGTATGTAGTCAGTTACTAGCCTCAGGGAGTAGATCACAAAGATGCTGGAAAATAGAGTCAGAAATTTCTGGAAAACAAGTACTAGGTTGAATGTAGCATTGTGACACCCACAGAAGTGATATCTCAGAGCTCTGGTCCATTATGTGGACCTGCAAACCGTAGGAAAGGCAGTTTTACTAATAGTTGAAAGGAAGCTCAATTCATGTGAAATAATTTTTCAAAGAAGACTTGTGGCCCTATGGGCCCTCCAGTTTGAGTTAATTCAAAACCCATCTTGAAAAGTTTAACTCTGATCAGTTTATCATCATCCCACTTATCAAATTAGAGCATATCTCAGAAATAATCTAATTTTCTAATTTTATAAGAGAAAAATTTTAAGGCTGAAGATGCAAATTGACCTTGTCAATATACCATGCTATGTGTGATAGAACTGACTGTGAACATCATAGGTTTAATGGAATTGGCCAGTCCCTAACTGATCAATTATTTTAATATATTTACCTAAGCTGTTTACATAATTATTTTCTTAGCAAAGGTAAACTTCAAAAAGAGAATTAAACAATTTTTCCTTGAAATATTTTTATGTTTTCACAGTATCAAGTTCTGTGATAGGTACTAGGTTTTCAGCAAGTAATAACTAAAAGAATTTAGAGGCTTTTGTGAGAAAGAAAGATGCTGATGAGATGTGAAATTAGAACATGTGCTGGTAAATAGGACACGATTAATAAGAAGTTCACTGTTGCTATTCCTACCTGTATAAAACTTCAGTAATATAAGAAAACAGCCCGTTAGTTGGTTTAATCTTTGTAAAATCTCATTCACTCTTCTCGTGTCTTCAGAAAAATCAATGTATTCGCTGAGAACTCCTGGCATAACCCCCTCTTCCTCATGGATTCACTCCTTTGTTATCCTAAGCCAGAGCTTGTATGGCAAGATGTTTCCTGGGAATATTTATAGTTAGATGCCTATTGGGAGCAAATTACTTCAACTCTATAAGAAGTTCGTATAAATATTTTTTTTTTACCATTTTTCTGAATTGACTAAATGTACAGTTGTAACAGGTACTAATCTTTGCCAATAAGAAACAAGAAGAGAGAGAAAGAGAGATTCAGGTGGGGAGGAGAGAGCAACCAAGTGATTACGGTGCAAGTTCAATCATCTGTAGATGCTAATGCGGTGCTGACGTTGGTGTTGCAGAACTGGGAAAACAAACAAGCTCCATTTTGGTCATTAGTGGACTTTGCCATTTCCTGATGGGGGTGTAAAGAAAGTGCACAAATAACAAGAAACAAGTTGAGAATGAGAGATGCTAGAAGCTCTGTTAGGGAACCATAAACACATGGAGAAAGAAAAAACCTGCAGAGGCCACTTGCCTCTGAAATCATCCAAAACAGTGACCACTGGGCCAAAGAAGGAAGGCATTGAACTCCTGATGAAACAGTTCTATCTTCATTATTCTTTTGGCACAATTTGTTTCTTTGCTCTGCAAAGGTGCATTCCAAGTTGCCTATTGAAATTAAGTCAACAAATAAATCCCATGAGTGAGGGAATTTCACTTTAAATGTTTCAGATAATTCATTTCAGAGATGACAAAGGTGGGAAAGGCTGTCAGGTGGAGGTGATATTGCCATGGCAGGTGAAGCTTCAGTGTTGAGTGGCAATGGGGGACTCAAAGGCATTGGGATTAAAGAAGGAAAGATGGCTTCAAAGAAGAAGGGGGTTATTTTCTGGGTAGAGAGACATCCCAGTAATAACTAGAGTTGTTTCCAGGTTGGGAAATTTTTACAGGTAAAATTATGTTCTTAAACTTGGTGAATAAATTTGATTTTTAAAAAAAATCCGCATCAAAGATATATGCCATTTAAAATAAACCACTGACACTGGAGAGCCACAGGGTTTTCTTCCACACAGTAATCATAGAAAGCCAACAATGGATTCCAAATTATTGTGCCTGTAAGTCACATAAGAAAATAGAAGATTCTCAGTTGATATCAAATGTCTATTTTAAGGAACTAAGTCAAGTGACTTGATTTTCATTCAGATTTTGCTTGTTTTCTTTTCAGTGCGTCTGACTAGACTCTTGATAACTGCTAACTGGTTATTTCAACTATATAAAACTCTACTCTTGCATTTAACATTTTAGAATAGAATTATTATTAGGAAACAATAATCTATTTTACACTCCTGTTAAGTTCCCTCTATTGTGAAGACTATGTTAATATCATGAAAAACAGCGTCCACACATTTCCAACTATCAGGGCATTCTGCACTGCTATACAACGTAATGTTTTTTATCTGCTTTTGCTTACTCATACACTCATTAATTCATTCAGCTGGTATGATTCTCTACTATGTGCCAGATACTTGAGTCTTAGAGATGAAAAGACTGACAAAAGCATGTGGTGGTCATCTTTACTACTCTACCGGTACAACCTTGACTTTTCTTCTACTTACTCGATGTCATTGAGGTCTGATTCTTAAGGACATTTTTAACAAGGTCCTGTGAGCTCTGGGCTAACAGTTGTCCTGGTCCCCCTCCTTGTCTGGTTGTTCAGTACTGATTGCATCCCTCTACTGAAGGACACACTCCTATAAAGTTTTTTTTTTTTTTTTCCATATGACTACTCTTTCTAGGTTTTGATAGCTACTCCTTTGGGCAAAGAGGTGGTAAGAACAAAGCAAAACTAAAAAACAAACAAACAGACAAAAAAAAAACAAAAAAAACAAAAAAAACACTGTTACTAGGTCCCTGGTACTGCACTATTCTATTGCACTATTCTATTCTGCACTGTTGCTTTTTGGTTTTCTTAACACAAATTTTAACTAGTTCCTTCCTTAAACTCTCCCCAAATACTCTTTGAGAGTGGCCTTTGTTTCCTTTAAGGACTCTGATTGATATATCATCTTTCTTCCCTTCAAAAGATCGAGACTGATAGGTCAGAATAAATCCTGAATGAATATTTATTAATGTTAATAGTTACAACTTTTCCAGGCCTCATCGGATTCAGATATTTGCAATGGTAGTCCCACTGATAAAATTATTGTAGGTACTAACTCTTCTGATGCAAATGTACTCAGATTTTTCATCATTTGTAGATGCTAAGATATTTCCTGTCAAGCATTCCTATGGGAATTAATGGTTATAAATAGTCTGTAACTAAAAATGTCCTTTCTTTTTGGAATACATAACAAAGACATTGCAGTGGTTTACAAGGTGTGGGGCTGGAGAGCAGTGTAAGGCTAATGTGGGTGTTCTGATCTCAGCCCAGCTCCCACTCTGTCTAAACAGGACCCATTGCAAAAAGCTTTTTACCATCGCACACCTACCCAAGTCCACCTACTTGTACATCCACATTTCATTAGAAAACAATTAAAAATCCACAGTGGCCTTCCTCCCCCTTCACAATCTTCTCACTTGCTATTTTATTTCCTCTGCTGAAGATATGAAATCTCTTCCTTTCCATATGGAATTCTAACAATTTTTTGAAAGGTTTTACTATTCTCCTTGGATTTTCCCTCTCATTTCCCTTTTATCTTTTTTAACAAAGTCTTCCTAACTGGAGCCAACATTCAAGGTGACTTTTTAATTCTGTATTTCCTGAATGACTATTAAGATGTCTCAGTATATAACAAAGAGATACTGTTTTTCATAGTATTCTCTATTTCCTTCTTAATACAACCCAATATCCCATTTTTAAAATCTTCCCCTGTATGTCAAGTCAACATATTCTTTGAGCTGTCGATCGTGGCATCTCGATTTCTTTCTTGAGAGGCTGTGGGTAATTCAGAAGCCATTAGTGTACTGTGTATGAGTAGTTTGAATTGCTTCATCCACTGTGTCTTACCTTGAACTTGCCACACTGAATTCCATTCACTATTGTGCAGCTCGATTACATAACTGCCTTTGGTCTTTCTGAAGTTCTTCCCACCTCTTATTCTTGACTACGTCTATGTTTAATACCTGAATAATTATACAGTTTTGATAAATTCACTGCCCTGCTATTCACCCCATCTTTCAGATTGTTAATAAACATATAGAGCACCAGTGCCACTTGTGATCCTAAGGCTGTCAACTAATTTTTGAGCTGATAACTAGTGATTTTTCTCAGCACTATTTCTTTTAGCTGGATTTCTATCCAATACTACTATAATTCAATCATTTTCACTGGAAGATACCCACCCATCAAGTTAATTATTATTCTGTGAAAATAAAAATATTTAAAGCCATTATGAAGACCCAGCCTATACATTATCCTGATAGCATTCTATAACTTATTTTGGATATCAGTCCCTGGCCACTGCTGTGGAAAAGGAAAAATGAATGGCTTATCAGTTATTTCTTTTTTTTTTCTTTTTCATGTGTGTGTGGGGTACTGGGATTGAACGCAGGGGCAGTCTACTTTGGAGCTACATCCTTCGCCCTATTTTATATTTTATTTTTGAAACAGGGTCTTGCTAGGTTGCTGAGAGGCTCACTAAGTTGCTGAGGCTGGCCTTGAATCTGTGCACTTCTTTTCTCAGTCTCCCAAGTACTAAGATACAGGTGTGCTCTGCCACACCCAGCTATTTATTTTTCAAATGCATCATGGGTTATAACTTAATATTATTTGGAATTTTCCAACCTGTTGAGATCCATCAAATTATTCATTTATTAATATTTACTTGTGGAATGCAATGTAGTAGATACTCTAGTGGAAATAAAACAAATAAAAGGTATTCAGAAGGTAAAATCTTATATGAGTGGTTTCAGATAGAATGAAAGGAGCATAGTCTTTGGTTTGGATTTTCTCTCTGCCACTTATAAACTGATCTTGGTGAGTTGTAAACTTTCTAAATCTGAGTTTTCGTATCTAGAAAATAATCCTTAAATTACCAGGCTCTTGTGAAGATTAGACGCAAGGTTGCATGCAAAGCCCCTAGTAGAATGTCCTCCACACTGCTCAGTATATTAATTAGCTTGCTTTTCCTTTATCTACAAGGTGACATAGAAAGTGGGCATTAAGTTATATGTAGGATGATTGAGATAAATTTTGATAAGGGATGAGAATTCTTTAAACTGATGCTCAGAGGTGAGACAAGAATATGTAAAACTAAGCACAAATATAAACTAAAGCACAAATATACACTATAGACAAAATTTGAGAATAAATGAATGAAAAAGATTAGGTTTGCACAGGCTTTGAAAAAAACTTGAATCCCAGTTTAAGGAAGCAAGTTTCAAATAAGAAATGCATAAAGTAAGCAAATGTGATAAAGTAGATGCTATCTTCAAAATACTGATTTCCATACTCTCATTTCCATGGGGAGAGAACACTTTCTCACTCCGTTAAGGTTGAAAGGTCTTACCAATGTTATTTGCTTTGGCTTCATAATGGGTAATTGCCCCCCACCCCCACCCTGCCACCTCATTTCTTGATTCTTGTCAGGTTTGGCTGGATGACTATTTAGCCAATGGGAGAATGACACATATATTGAAAGAAGAAACTTAAAAAGTGCTTGCAAGTCAGGCTTTTAGTCCCTCCCACTGCTGTGATAAATCCATGTTTGGGTTAGCATAGTGGTTCCAACAGTAACACGAGAATCAAATGGAGCAAAATCAACCAGCTAAGTTCCCTCAGCTGGACCAAGCCAAATCAGTTATCCCTACAAATATATGAGTGTGCCCAGGAAAGACTAGGAGAGTCACTCAACTTAGTACAGGCAGAGCATTCACCTTCCAGAGCCATGTCGGCTAAATAAATGCATATCATTATATGCCACTAAGATATTATGTGATTTTGTACTTGTAATTATTTGGGCAATAGATAACTGACGTAGCTATAGGTCAAAAAGATTTTAAATATTAGATCTATCTTTCAACTTAGTTGATATTCATTTAGAACAGTGTGCTCTTTTTTTAGTTGGGTGAGCAGGATGTATAAAAGAAATGGAATTAGGAATAGAATTTACAAACAAAAAACATGTCTTCTTAATGTCTATGTATGTCCTCTTATTGTTCACAAAGGAAAAAAAAGATGAGAAACAATCTTACCACACACCTTTAGAGAAATAGTTTATGTGCTTATGACCCCTCACTGCATATCACTGGCTCTGGGCTCACTCATCTTATTTCCTTCTTAAGATTGAAACCCAGGTGCCTTCCTGTTGATCCAGCCATGAATTGATCAAAATTAAACTTTTTTTTTTTTTTTTTGCGGTACAGGGGATTGAACTCAGGGGCATTCTACCTCTGAGCTATACCCCCAGCCCTATTTTTTTATTCTTTATTTTGAAACAGGGCGTCACTAAGTTGTAGAGGGCCTCATGAGGTAGCTGAGGCTGGCCAGGAACCCGGATCCTCCAGTGGGCTCAGCCTCCCATATGCTGGGATTACAAGCCTGTGCCACCACGCCTGGCCTAAAATTAAACTTTTGATTCAGCTTTTGTTTCCTTTGCTTGCTTTCTCTGAATGTCCCACATATCAGAAATACAACTGTGCTTGCTGTTACTCAAGTTAGAAATCTAGGATTATCCTTGATTGCTCTGTTGTTTACATCTAACCTGTGAACAGATGTAAGTCTTCCTCTAACATCTGCCTTTGAATCGAGTCCTGTCCTTTCGTGCCATCACCCATCCTGGCCACCCTCATCTCTCATCTGGCACACATTCACATTAGTAGCCTCCGACAAGTCTTCAATGTCCACCCTGGTCACGTTTACCCACCCTCCATGTGGCAGCCAAGGTAACTTTCTTAAAATTCTAATTGCAAAAAGTTTGCTTCTGATTAAAAATCTGCAATGACTGTCACAAAATGTAGCAAAACAGACAGATAGACAAACAAAAAAATAAGAAACTTTCCAAAGCCTACAATGTCCTCGAGGACCATGTTCTTCCTGAGTCAGTCCACTCATGCCCTCTCTGACCACCCTCAGCCACACTGTTCTCCCTCCTCCCCCAGATCCTTGAATGTATCAATCTCATGTCTGCTTGTGATCTTTACACAAATTGTCTCTGTTTAGAATATTTATGTGGCAAGCTCCTTTTTGTGTGTTTAACCTCCTGAAAGAGAATTTTCTAACCACACTATTTTAAGTAGATTTCTTTTATTATCTGCTTGCAATTTGTAGCTTAAATTAGCATTCTTTTTCATCTTTCTAACTTTAAGTTCATTTCTCTAACCCCAAGTTTTCCTCATATACTAACTGGACAATCTTTCCTTATGGACAAAAATAATCAAGGATGTCAGACTCAGAAAATGCAAATGCTTCCTTAGTTGTGTGAAGTGATAAGTTTAGGTCAAGTTTAATATGACTGATATTAGACTAATAATATTAATCAAAAGCAGAAAGACAATGAGAAAAAATGCCTTATAAGAATATGATCCTCAATCATTTTGTTGAGGTACGATCTTAATATTTATGCTAAGGTTTTCCATGTGTGAATCGGAATTATGTCATAGTCTCTTGGTACAGAATATGAGAAAGGTCTAAGAAAGCCTTCCCATGGGGATGGGTTTCCATAGAACTCTCCTGGAAAGGAGAGAACATGCTGTGTTGCTACGATGAGAGAGAAACCAGGAGGGGAAATGCTTCCTCATGGTTCAGTGGCAACTTGTATCATTAACTAACCTGCTGACACCCAGTGCAATTTATTCCCTGACAAACCACACTGTTTTAATTACTGACCAGGGCTCTTACATTCATCTGTAGAGTTTCACCTATAACTAGTCACTGAGTTTCCTTTCTGCAAGTTTAAAGAAACATGTGAAACCCAGCTCAATCCCGGAAACCTTCAATCTGCAATGAGACCCTCTTCTCTTCCTTGCAATTCCCCTATTTCCTTTTTCAGAGGTTGTTCTTCTTCCATTTGGTATTGCCAAGGTCTCAATGGCCTTGTGCTGCAAGAAGGTGGTATCCAAAGATACCATGTAGAGTGTGATCATCAGAATTACAAGGTGCAAACAAACTCTGCTGGGCTGGCTGGGTGTTTATCAGCAGTACCCAGAGACCATGATGCACAATTTAATCAGCAAAACACTTAGATATGAGTTATCCCATTGGCCACCTCAGGTGCAAATGAAACAGCTGTTTAATTTCCCTCTTATGAAATGAACTCCTATCTTGAAACTTTGATATCTTTATTATTGTTTATTTATATTGTGGCTATCTTTCTTGGAATCTTCATGTTGTTGTAGAATTGTTTTCCTTCAAGTGTATGGCATGTGTGTGTCATGGAAAATGAGTTTGGGGTAGTTGGTATATTTATTTTTAGGTATGTTAGAAAATATATGAAGATACATGAAATTTATCCCTTAGAGCAAGATTTAGCCATGAAATTAGAGTTATTTAAAATCTTTTTATGAAAAAGTAAATAATAATCCAAATAATATTCAATTGTGGACAAAAATGATGAATGTGGTGACTGAATTTGGGGAAGCATGATATTCCTCTTTGTAATCTATCTTGTTTTATGATACAGATCAAATAGGTTGATAAAATAGCTACTTCCTTTAAATTTGCCAATTTGTAAAAAACAGAAGTTTTGCTCAAATGGAACGCAAAGTAAAAATCTTTGCAAGAAAAACAAACAAACACAAAAACCTCTGAAAGTGAGAGTATGAAAAAAAAAAAAAAAAGGTGTAGAAATGGGAGAGCAAATAGGGGGACAATCCTGGAATCGAGGATCTGTAATAGCACATTTGTGTTCCAGGCTGGTAAGTGGAGGAAATATTATTTGGAATGCTAACTGCTCAAACCCTTAAAACCTCCCAAGAAAAGAGCTTTGGTTGGTCTGGGGCTGTGCAATCGCCAGCCACAACTGAATGCTTTATTGCCGTCTGGAAGTGTTTATTTTCTGAACATAAATTCAGGGGACAGATTCAAGGCATGTCTAGAAATAAAGCATATCATCATGTGAGCTGGGCTGACAAGGACAATTTACTGTACCATGCATTTGTTCTGAGCCAATCAGGGGAGAGCCAGCGATTAACATTCTAAAACCCTGCTGTTCAGTTCTGATTGTCCCTTCCCTGAACTTTGGCATGGCAGGGTTTCCCCCTTGAAAGACAGCAGTGCAGAGGCCAGAGCCCCATGGAGGGACACTTGCTCCACCTCAGGAGAAATCTATAGTGTTGAGATGCTGTGTAGCGACAGGATGGCCACTGGTCCTGTGCCTTGGAGAGCCTGGGAAGGACCAGGAAGCCAAAAGCTAAGCTATTTTCTAAAGACTTCTGTTGAGAAAGTTGAAAATCAAGATTTATTGGTTAAGTTTCCATTTGATTTTGTAGTAAAGACAGAACAGGTATTTATGCTGATCATTTGACCAGAGTCTGTGAGATCAGTTCATCTAGAGAGGCAAGAGCATGTTGTGTTTTAACAGTAGGAATCCCCCAGCCTGGATCTGAACGGTAGCTCCTCCGTTTACAGCTACATGCAAGTTATCACTGCATCTGACTCTGTTTCTTATTATACATGAGAGAACTTTACACCTATCTCACACAGAAGTGAAGAGAATTAAATGAGATAATGCACACGAATTATGTTCTATACTTCTTGCTAGTTGTTTATCATTATTATTTTTTCACATATTGAGCAATTAGAAGGAGCTAAAGGAGAATTTTTTGTTATTTTCTTGGAGGTGTGAGTGTTGCTCTACACATCATTTTAAAAAAACCTAATCTGAGCTATAGGTGGCAATGTTTAATCCATTATTAGAGTGTGCACCATTTTTTCAAAGCTTAAGAACATTAGATTGAAAAAAAAATTGTTCAGTTTCAAAACATCTCATGAAATTAAATTTGAGAGTGATATGTGAGGCAAATTCAAAGTCAAATAGCTTGCAATCACTTTGATGTAAAGCATATTAGAAAAATGAGGCCAGAATTCACTTTAAGTTGTAAAGTAAGAATTGGCTAAGGTAGTATGATTTATACTTGGCCTCCATAACTACAAATTCTACATCTGCAAATTCAACCAAACTCAGATAAAAAATATTCAGAAAAAATGCATCTGTACTGAACATGTACAGACTTTTTCTTGTCATTATTTCCTAAACAGTATAGCATACCAATTATTGACATAATATTTACATTTTATTATGCATTATAATTAACCTAGAGGTGATTTAAAGTATACAGGAGGCTGTGTATAGGTCACATAAAAATACTATGTCATTTGACATAAGGACATGGACATCCCTGGATTTTGGTATCTGGGGACTGAGAATAATTCCCCTTACAATATTGAGGGATGGCTGACTGTGTTCAGAATGAAGATTTCAGTCTGTGCTTCTTTCCATCATAAAAACACTCGAAGTTTGAATGTGTTCAAGATAGAAAGATGTTTTCTATCACTTCTTTTTTGGGTTCTTTATCCTAGTTTTTCCTTCTCTTCTGATTCCTTGTTGGACCAAGGAACAAATAGTAGCAGTCCAATGGGGGAAAGAAGGAATCACAAAGAAGCTTTTATAAACTGAAAGGACATAACTTATGCTCTGGCATTATTTTTCCTAAGAGACTTCTGAGCATCCTACAGAGTTATTGGGTAGACAACAAGGATTTTAGATATATGGGTTTTATCTTACTTAACATTAATGTTTGCCCCTTAAACATTCATTGAGAGAAAAGAAACAGTTTAATTGAATTTTTAACAAAAGCCATAACTCTTCATTGTCTATTTTAATGATTATATAAACAGATATTTTCAGGGCAAGTTGATTTGTGAGCTGAAAGTATAGAGGTAGTTTTTATTTCTTTCTTACGTTCTCTCTCTCTTTCATTTCTTCCTTCCTTCCTTTCCTTCCTCCCTCTTCCTCTCCCTTCCCCTTTTCCTTTCCTCCTCCCTCCCTTCCTCTCTCTCCAACTTTCTTCCTTCCTCCTTTCATTTTCTTCCCTTCTCTTCCTTTCCTTTCCTTTCTTTTGTCTTCATTTCTTTCTTCTTTCTCTTCATTTAACTTAGTTGTGAAAATGAATCTATATTCTAAAATACACTGATAATTATTCTTTATTTTCAATTTTACCTCATCCTGATTCTTCAAAGTAAGGATTAAGTCAACAGAATGAAATTCTAATTCTAACTTTAGCGAGCCTATTGCAAATATCTTTTTTGTAACATTTGATTTAGTGATATATTTCTCAACTATCTATATAACTTAATAAGGCTCCTATGAGAAACACAGCAATGGGGGATTAAAAACTAGCTTAATGGCATATTCCATTTCTCTTACAGATCACTCCATATATTACTACCTCTGTTTAATAATTAATGCTCTTGTTTTTAAGATATTAACAATTTAGTCTTTGCCTTACTCAATCCACTCTCATAATGAAAAGCTCAATGTTTTCTATGGGCCTTGTATCACTTCCACACTAATTGTGATGAAATGTTCAGTGTAATGCACCAATAAATATTTGAAAATTGGGTGGAAGGAATATGGGGAGAGCACTTTGAGCTTTTAATTGATATGCTGAACAACATTGGTTGCAAATGGAACTAATGCATCTGATTTTTTTTTCTTCTCTAGATGTGATTTAAAATTGTGGTGTTTGAAATAACCTAAGTTGGTTATTTATGCTGGTTAGGGTGTCTGTTTCTATGTCAGCTGCCCTTTCTTTTTCTTTTTTTACTGTAAGAAATTTACTAGTAATATACTCAACTTAGTGCCTATGGATCATTCAGAGTAATGCAAAGTTTTTCTTAAAATCTAGTCCATCATAACTTCTTCCCCTTACAATTTTTTCTTACTTTTAAGTCCCTTTTCTCATTCTGCCTGAGTCAGTTTTGTTTTCCTGAAGTCATCTCAAGACTGAGGACATTTGGGTATATTTAACTTTTATGTGATATTAAAATTAGAGGCTTATTTTGGAGTATTGATAAAATTTAGCTATTATTATATTTAGTTCTCATATTTAGGAAAGTCATTTTCAGGTAGGAGAGATATTTTGATGAATGCCCTATCATTTCCATCAAAATTTTTCTGCTTGGACTTTCAGCAGCTCCCTCAGTTATCAGTCTTTCCACCCAGGCCATAGTCTTTGAGAAGCCCTGGGCTCTTCAGGATTTGTCCATCTACTTTTCTGGCCTCACCTGCTACCACCCAGGCCCCTCCTCTTTTTCTTCCTCTGTCTTTTGCATCCTGTGACCACACCAAGATGCTTTGGTTCTTGTCCTGGGTGGCTGCAATTGCCCTTTTCTTTCTTTAGTATTGCTTAGCATCACATCCCAGTTTCCTTTCCCCACAAGTTAGGGCAGAGTTCAATTTTCTTACTCTCTTAGATCAGAGTGCCCCCTGCACACACCTCTGCTGCTCCCTATCCCAGTGTGCTAGAGCAGCCTGCGTAACTGGCTGCCTTTCTCATCACTACCTGAGATCCTGTCTTGGAGTTTTGTGTCCTCAGAACTCAGCACAGTGTTTGGAAATGGCAGCATGTAATTTTTTGGTTGGGTGAATTTCTGAATGAGCATGCTAGAATTGAATGAATGAATTTTCCCAAGCTAGCTCCACACCTCCAAAGTACTACTAGACAGGAGAGTCCATGGAATTGCCTCTTCTGGAGATTATGACCTTCTTTTTCCTTTTTCTTAGAACCAAGAAAAAATTAAGTCAATGACAATTTTTTAGTACCCATTTTTTCAGTACAATTGATTAAAAAGAAAGGAAAGAAAAGAATACAATAAATTTTATTTGTGGGGCTTGACTTTCTAAACTTAATCAGAGCCGGGCGTGGTGGTACACGCTTGTAATCCCAGCATTCGGGAGGCTGAGACCGGAGGATCCGGGTTCGAGGCCAGCCTCAACTACCTAACAAGGCACTCCGCAACTTAGTGAGACTCGGTTTCAAAATAAAGAATAAAAAAAATAGGGCTGGGGGTATAGCTTGGAGGTAGAATGCCCCTGAGTTCAATCCCTAGTACCGCAAAAAAAAAAAATAATAATAATAATAATAAAATTAAAATAAATAAATAAAATTAATCAGATTACTTGGTGTTGTATTAACACTGTTAAAAGTGATACTATTTGCTGTTTGGTGGGTATTCAGCCATTGCTGAAGAATTGACTGGGTGACTGAGACCCAATGAGAATCTTTTTTATTTTTTATTTTTATTTATTTTTTGGTGGTACCAGAGATTGAACCCAGGGGCATTCTACCTCTGAGCTACATCCCCAGTCCTATTTTTAATTCTTGAATTTGAAAAAGGGTCTCACTAAATTGCAGAGGGCCTCACTAAGTAGCTGAGGCTGGTCGTGAACGTAAGATTCTTCTGTCTCAACCTACCAAGTACTAGGATTACAAGCCTGCACCACCACATCTGGCTGGGAGTCTTTTTATTAGAAGTAAAACAAGAGCCAGGGAAGTCCTGAGATGGTAATTCCTGATCAGTATCTACAACTTAGGTAGACACCCTTAATTTAGAAAGATTGACAAAAATATATTATCTGTTCAGTCCACTCCCTGAAATTTGTAACCCTTTGCCCTCCATCCTCCACTGTATACATCTGAACACTTCATATTTTTCTCTTGCCTGTTAGGAAGTTCTGCACATGGAATTTGGGGAATGTTTTTAATGTTATAGTAATGTAGTGCGGCTATCCCAGCTTTCTATCAGAAGTGGCAGGCAGCCAAAAACTAGAATCATTGTTTGCAAACTCTAAATATAGAGTCAAGATTTATATGAAGAAAACAGATATGTCTTGTTATAAAACCATGAATAAGCATTGGCACAAACATAATAGTTTATTCTTCCTTGATATCGCTTATTTTAAATAGCTATCTATCTTTTACCAAGATCCTGTAGAAAGATACATTACAGAAACATTTGCTTCATCTCAACGTACCGGAGGGTTGCTCTTTTCTTCCTGCAGTTAAGACTTCATTATTTCCTAGAAAGAGTGAGGGAAATAAGAGCCTAAAGGTGATTTGGTCTTTCTACATTTCAGGTAGCCTGTAGGGTTGTTATTATTAATAATGCGTCATATTCATCTTTAGGTCAGATTGATGTTTTTTTTTTTTTTTCTTCTGGATCTGCTCTAACTTTACACAAAGGTTGTCTTGATCCTGAGACTTCTTTGGCCTTTATTCTACAAGATGTCACATTCAGCAAAGAAAGACCCCCCCCCCCCCGTGCCCATCTGTGCTTCTTTCCACTTCTTTCCCATCCTTCCCCCTCTCCTCTGATCTCCAGGCCCCTTTAATCATTTCTGCCTGGTCCACAACAAAGGGACAGCGGGAGGAAGAAAGACTTTCTGAAAGAGTTAAAAAGGATGGATGAAATTCATACAATGTACACCATATGGCCTGACATTTTCCAGATTAGGTAAACATTTCTATTGGGGATAAATAGTTGTGTACATTGATGTAAAGAAATTGCAGGAGACAAGGACACATCAAGCATAGTTATGCTATGGAGTAATGCTTATTTAGTAAGAGGAATCTAAAAACTCAAGGGCAAGTGGTATAGTCCAGTTTTGGGAAGAATGGGTTAAAAACCATGAGTCTCTGGCCAAAATAAATATCGTCTCTTATATGTTGAGCATTAGTAATTGTTTTCAAATGCATTCACGTGCACACACATGCTGACACACTCCTGTAAGAAATTCCCAACAGTCTATCACCAAACCCCTCTGAAGTAAAGTTCTAAATTTTGTCAAAATCCATGTCCAAGTAGCCAATACCTACCAAGTGACACTTGTAATACCTGGAGAATTGACCCTAGCAGGTTGTTGCCAGTGTGTGAGCCTGTATTGGGTGTAGACTGTTCTGCTCCTTGGTGAACAGCCCCAGAGCCATAGATTTCATTTGATCTTTGCAAAGGCTAACATCTGTCTGCTGTCATTTTAGTAAGATTGATGACAGGCAAGAAAGAGGAGAGGGGCGGCAGCAGTGGGAACAGAGACAGGGAGAAGGAGCTCTGGGCAGCCCCCATGGTGGTGGCCAAGACTGCCAGGGGTCACCGCTGTGAACCTTTTGGCCGATGAGGGTTGCAGTGGGATGTAGCCAAGGTCCCACACTGGCAGTAATTGCACTTGGTTGTTACAGCTGATAGCTAGAACTTCAAGACACAAAGGCAGCATTTTACACCTTATATATCTTAATAGATTACTCACATTGCAAGCAGCACCAAGCTAAATGTTATGACAGCCATAAGAATATAGTTTACTGTTATCTTAATGTAGCTGGGCAGTGCAGGGTAAAGCCATCAAAAATATTATTTTTTTAAAGTTTCCAAGAGAAACTAACTGATGCAGACATAGAGCTATTTTTACCCAAAGCCCTGAATTTTGGCAAACACTTTCAAACCATAATTTTAAATATATATCACATATTTCACATATGCATATGTATATGCATGGGTATGCACATTTATATATGCATCTCCTCCATTTGCTAAATATCATTTTTTCTCTTTCACTACTTTCTTTAAATTGTTATGTGAACACCATATAGGGAAGATTCAATTTAGATATTTTAAGAGATGATCCCATATTTGAGAGTCATCTAGGAAATGGTAGCATTATTTCTGAAGGTACAAGTGGGATGCTTGGAAGATTTGGCATGAATGAATGATGACAAGTCCTTCCATTAACAACATCTTTAAATATACTATTTGAATCCAGTTTTTTCAGGTACACACACCTGGTAGGAATGAGCCTGGACTGGCCTGTAAGACAAATGAAATTGGATAGGGTTAAATCCCACAGAATGGGGAAAACTCAGGGGTAGCAAGAAGACCTATTTCTGTGCATTGACTTGTTTTTGTACTGGTGCGGTCGGATGTTTGATTTGAACTTGCTGAAGCAGCGGCTGCAGAGAGTTTTAGACACATTTTGGCCTTTATCAGCAGGAGGCAGATTCCATGAATAGAATCTAATCCAGACACATACAACACTTTCCAAATTTACTTGGAAAGTTAAACAACTTTGCTTTATTCAATGGGAACCCTCAGGGCCTTAGGATTCCTTGTGACATCAGGGTGATGACAAGACAGAGTAACTTGGCTCCATGGGCCAATTTATGTAAATTACAGGACACTCCAGAGGGTAGCCTTAAAGACCAAATAATCTAGTCCAAATTAATTGTTCCACAAATGAGAAAATGGGTATATTTTTCTAAAAATTCAAATTCAAAAATAAAATATTTCGCCACAATTCTTTCCAACTTAGCAAATAAAGTTGCACTTTGAATATGTTCATATAGAACTACATCAGGAGCAAGACAAAGAACTAATGTTTAATCATCAGAAAGGCGTCAACATAAAAATGAGTATATATTTCTATTTTCACACTATCAAAGACGTTATTTAAATATTATAAAGGCCATTAGAGTAGGTGATCGATCATTTTATTGGTGTCAAATGTCAGTTTTACTCCAGCTTGGTTGATTGGATGTTTCTATTATTCAAGGGAGTTTTTAAACATATCTAAATATGTTCATGGACGTTCATTTTGTTTTAGTGGAGGATGGGGAAAGCTTCATTATAAAACATCATGTTGTCATACAGCCGAAGCACAGAGAGTGAGTTCTTCTGTTCCTTTAGCTTTTTTGCAAATGCTTTTTAATTTTTTTTTAAATATACTTTTATTGATGCATTGTAATTTTACACCATAATGAGGTTCATACATACACAAAAAACTTGGTATGTTTCCCTCCAGATCCCACCTCAGTCCCTCCCCTTCCTATACATATTATCAAGATTGTCATTGATAATAACATAGCATTATTTTAATTGTTTTCAGTGTTGTGTGTGTGTGTGTGTGTGTGTGCTGGAAATTGAATCCAGGGCTTCACATGTGCTAATCATGTGTTCTACACTAAGCTACACCCCTGACCTCTTCCTACTGGATGAATCAGGGAATGTGTACTCCACTGGGATGGGAGAGAGGGTCTTGGGTTGAGACTGAGAGTTAATGTCAGAATTTCAGTTGATAAGGTCATGTTTTGTTCTGTTTGCTCAATGTCAGGGTCCATGACACTTGAAAGGGTAAATGTAACACAATGGAAGAAAGTTTAATGCAAGGATTCTTTTCACAACTGTAGACAGGGTTAAGGGAATCTGTCAATAAGCGATGGCAAAGCATAGAGGTCAGAGAAGAAGAAGGAACAATGACCAGGAACATAAGAGCTATAGCTCCTTTGACTTTTTTGTGGTAGTTTAAGTGGTGGTACCCTCAAAAGATACATCTATCTGGAACCTGTGAATATGACCTTACTTGGAAAAGGTTTTTGAAGTGTAATTTGGTTAAGTATCTCAATATGAAGTCATCCTGGATTGTCCAGGTAGGTCCTAAATCAATAACAGCTATCCACATAAGAAGAAGAGAACATGGAGCCAGAGAGGAGGGGAGGAGAAGGACATGGAAGACGGGCAGAGACGGGAGCTGTGCAGCTAAAAGCCAAGAAATGTCTGGAACCACCAGGAAGTGAGAAACACAGAGAGGGTTCTCCCCTTGAGCCTTGGGAGGAAACAGAAACCTGCCAACAACTGGATTTCACACCTCAGTACTAGGAGAACTCTAGAACTGGGAGAGACTGTCCTCCTGTCGTCATAAGCAGCACTGTCAGTGCTGCTCCTGTGGAGGAAACAGAGGCCACAGAAGACATGACCTACCTCTCCTCCCACCCTCTGATTTCCCACGGGCCAGATCACACTAGAAACATTATATTGTACTCCATGTGCTTGTATGATTATTATGCATCAACTAAAAATTAATTAATTAAAAAACTAGTAATGTAATAGAAAGTGATTGGAGAATGCCAGGCTTTGGAATATGAAACAGAGAAGAAAAGAATTTGTAGGGGAAGCAGAGAATATCAGGCACAACAAAGATTCAATGTATATCCCTTTATAATGTAGCTTCCAAGAGTCAAAACTGTACAGTATCTCATTACTGGTAGAGAGGTTCAAAAGGTAAACCCAAGCTCATAGTTATCAAGGATTTGAGGGAAAGCATACCCCCAAAATAAGATGATGGTAGCTGTGCTGATTAAAGTAAAACATGTAAGCTCATCAGGATGTCTGTGTTTTAAAAGGCTGAAAAAAAACAGAAACAAAAACAAAAACAAAAACAAAAAAAACTGGAGTCGCTGAGATAAATAGGAAACTTGAAAAAAACATGGAACTTAGACTATTTTCCTAGTTGCTCTGTTGCATTCTTTCCATGCTTTATTATACTCAACCTCTAATCAATTATCTATACATTTTGGGAAGTTCAGATTTATAACTGTGTTCAATCAAGTGAGGATATGAGCTTCTCTGTGAAACTCAAACTTATTAGAACTAGATATTTCTGGAAGATGAGAGTTTGGGTGACTTTTATCATATCACTACCTGTTTCCCCTGCATTTCAGAACTTCAAGCCCCTGGAGGGGCAAATCATTTCCTAAAGTGTGGGTCCTCAATCTGCACGAAAACCCAGTTCCTAAAATGGAATAGCAAAAACTCACTGAGGGAAATATTGTAAAAAATTAATATTGAACACATTATTTTCAGGAATTTAACTTTTTTCTTCTGAAAATTTTTATTAGAAAAAAGTACTTGCAAGCTGGAATGTCTAATTTAGCACAAAGTATACATTTCATACATTAACTTTTAATTTTCCATATCAGGTTTTATTGTTGCTCACAATGAAAATGCCTATTTCCAGGTTCCCCCTTATATGAAATTTTGAAGAAATATGATCCCTTCAAATTTTTCCTTTTGGGAACTTCACTAAAATAATATTAAATGAGCAGCATGTTTGCCTGGACTTCCATCTTGAAATGTTTCCCCTAAAGCAATTTATTGTTCTAGCACTGGACTTTCTATTGAAGTACTGATTTTAAAAAACTTCCCTTGCAGAAATGTGCCTCTCTCTTATTATTTTTGCTCTATTGATATACTGGTAAGTATGTAAGCTTTTGGTTCAGACAAATCTGGAATTGACTTATGATTCTGCCACTGGTAGAGGTGGCACTTGCTTTTTTGTGAATCTCAGAGTCCTTATAAATAAAATTGCTGATTACAAAGGATTGCTGCAGAAACTAAGAAAACTTATAAGCAGAGTGTTTGGCCCATCATGGGTGCTTGGTAAATGTCTGTAACTAAATGATATGTAGATTGCTATGAAAGTAGGGAATCTAGGAAGAAAAGAGGGAACAAGTGGCTTGGTCTTGCAAAGTTGTCCTTGATATTATCACTTTGGATTTTCTGGTATCCCCTACCTCCTTCTCCTATTTCGACCTTCTACTTTCCTGAAGCTTTGTTTAGTTTGGTAATTTAACCCCCATCCAGTTCCCATCATTGCATTTTATTTTCTACCCAGCCTTTTCTCTTCTCAGGCTGTTTGGTACCCAAGAGAGAGCCCAGCAGGAGAATTTGGCCCACTGTAGTCTCCGAATTTCCCTCCCCAAACTAAATGCAAACTCTGACTTGGCTGACCAGGTCCATTTTCTCCAGCTCCACAGAACCTGTATGGGATAAAGAACTGTTCTGTTGCTAATTAGAATCAGTGACCCAGGCCTGACTCCAAGATTTAGAGAAAGACAGAGCTACCTGTCCTGGTAGTCAATATCAGTACTTTTCTTCTGGTTCCCTTTTCTCTGGAGTTGCTTGAATCCACTTGTCCAATCCCTGGAAGACTAATCAAATGTCCACTAGGTAGGATGTAGCCCACACTCATAGGCTTTACAGTTTACTCATGTTGTCTAGAACAGCAATGTTTAAAGTGTGATGGATTAAAACCATGAATGATGTGTAGCTCGGAATCAGGCATTGAGAAAAAGCCACATGAAGTATTTATCTGTGTCCTCCCTTTGGAAAAGTGACACCGTTTCTGTCTCTGTCAAATGCTTTTCTCAGGTAAATTGTTCAATCTTATTAAAGAATCACTTCTTGTAGGGGCAATCGTCACATCCAGGACATTTATATTAATCTAGATGTTTTCAGTTGTTTATAATTCTATCATAACTGCTACTTCCTGAAAGGGAGCTTTACAAAATATAGTAGAAGATGAAACTGCTGATGAAAAATTTATTTTATAAAAGTAAAGAATTAGTTTAAAAAATCAAAAGAGCAGAACACATCTATCCTAGTGACATAGGTAAATATGATATATGTATCTTATGGGTTATCATTATTTAAATTTTATTTGGGACAAGATACTAAGTTTAAGTAGCAGGTGCTATAATACTATGAAGGTTGTTTCCTACACTCTCTTAC
>PVLC010011521.1:31264-46955 GCA_004027655.1 Graphiurus murinus
AAAAGTAAAAAAAAAAAAAAAAAAAGAAATATAACTGATGAACTGATGTATCAGTCAGTGTTCCATTACTGTAACAAATACTAGACAGAAGTTATAAAGAGAAAAGGTTTATTTTGGCTCATAGTTTTAGAGATTCCAGTCTGTGGTTTATTAGAACCATTGCTTTTAGGCCTGTGACAAAGCAGCATGGCATGGTGGGAGCATGTGATTGGTTACAGCTGCTCACCTCTGGGCCAAGACACACACATACAAAAAGGAGTAAGAGAAGGCCCCAATTTCCCCCTCAAGATCATCCTCTCAATGACTGGAAAACTTCTCAATAGGTCCCATGTCTTAAAGGTTTCTACAGTCTCCTAACACTGCTATTCTAAGGACCAAAACTTTAACACAGTCTTTGTGTGCCCCTTTGGGACACATTCCAGATCCAAAGTAAAGCAACTGATACATATGAACACAGTTCAAGCACCTATATACAGTTAGTAAATGATGCTATAGAAAGTACAGAGATCACACAAAATTAAAAGGAAGGCTAGCTTGCTCTTTTATGGAAAGAAATCCTACAGATGCTTTGCAAGTAGCAACTTGTTCCTTCCTATTTGACACATCTAGGGATTTTCCTGCATGGGAACAAATTTTGGGATTTCATTGGAAATAGAAGTTAGTGAGGCTATGAATAGAAGTTTTAGAATGTGGACAAGTATGGAAAGTGGAGGAAGTGGTGTGTGTGTGTGTGTGTGTGTGTGTGTGTGTGTGCGTGTCTTTCACCAGAACAAGGAAAGTGTTTCAAAAGCAATACAAAATAGAGTCAGACAATCAGTAATGATGAAATACACCTTGTGATAGAATGCTTTATAAAGTCAGAAGTGCAAGTGTCTCAGAGCAGACTCCCCTTCTTCCATTACCATAGTCCTAGCATAATTACAGTTCCAGAACATGGGACATACTTGCATTTGCTGAATGAATGAGAATACTCCAGGAAGTGGTGGGGTTCTCCATGTTTCAGTTCATCTGATCCTCTGCAGTAGTGTTCTGAAGCTGCTATAACAAACTACCACAAACTCTGTAGCCTTAAAAAAAAGGGGGGGGGGGATCTGGGTGAGCGTGGTGGTGCACGCTGGTAATCCCAGCATTTGGGAGGCTGAGACCAGAGGATCCTGATTCTCGGCCAGCCTCAGCTACCTAATGAGGCATTCCTCAACTTAGTGAGAACCTGTTTCAAAATAAAGAATGAAAAAATAGGCCTGGGGGTGTAGCTCAGATATAGAATGCCCCTGAGTTCAGTCCCCAGTACCGCAAAAAAAAAAAAAAAAAAAAAAAAAAAAAAAAGGTATTGAACCTAAGGGTATTCTATCTCCAAGATACACTCCCCAGTCCTTTTTATTTTTTTATTTTGAAACAACATCTGGCTAAGTTGTCAAGGCCGGCCTTGAATCTGAGATTCTCCTGTCTCAACCTCCCAGGTACTGGGATTACAGGCATATACCACATCTGGCTACTTTATAGCTTTAAAAACAACATAAATCTATTTTCTCACAGCTATGAAAGCCACAATTACAAAGTTAAAGTATCATCAGGTTTGAGTCTCTCCAGAGGCTTCAGGGATAAATCCTCCCTAGCTTCTCATGGCTCCAGGGACTCGGCTTGTGGCTGCATTGCTTCAATCTCGCATTCCTCTTGACCTGGTTCTGGTCTTCTCCCCTTCTCTTGGTGTCAAAGCTCTCTCTTCCTTTTCTATACAAGAACACTTGTTTTGGACTTAGGTTCCATCTGTATGGATATTCCAAGATTATTTCATTTTTAGATCCTGAATCACATCTTCAAAGACCCTTTTCCATTTCAAGTGAAATAACATTGATCTTTTCCAGGAACATGATGTCATATCTACTGTGTGGGGGTACATTGTCAGCCTGCCACACCATGTTAAGAACTCCATGAAACAGTTATCATGATTTGCCCCTTTTACAGATGAGAAACCTAGAGGTGATTTCAACTGTCTTCAGGATTCACATGAAGGCATTGAGAAAAACAAACAAACAAACAAAAAATTCTAAAACACAAATTCTGAAGGAACACAAAGAGTGTCTTATTTAAATTATAGTCCTAAGTATTCTTAAAGTTTGACATCTCCTCTTGAAAAGCACAAACAGGAGCTCAGATCCAAGTAATATGTTCAAAACTACAATATTAAAAATGAAAAAAATCATAACCAGATATGTGTGCCATAGATTTCATTTGTAACTCAACATATTGTAGGTTCTCAAGTTCTCAAGGAAAAAAAAAATACCCATTAGTTTATTGATCACCATACATGTGGAAAACTTGGATATAAATTGCAGCCTACTTTTTATATGTTTTAATATTTAATTACTCTAGCATTCTTATATAATTGTTTCACTCCTTATTTAAAAAATACACTAGTCTAATATATAAGCATTATGTAGAAAGTAAAGGAAGCACTAAATTACTACATTTAAAATTGAGAAATAAATTTTGTTTTATGTGATAAAGATGTATGTTGCTTCTGAATTATTGGTAATACACAGCAATATATATGAAAGACCTTTAAATAAACAGATATTACATATAATTGAACTATCTTATTTTATGTCATTAATATTTGTTTGTGGTGATGAAGGATTACATAATTATTGCCCTGTTGACAGTTCGTCCTCATTTTTGAATCTCAAAAACAATCTTTTTAACACAGCAATGAGCTATAAATGTTTCGCATTCTATTTTATATTTCAAAACACACATGATTTTGGATATCAGTTCCTTCACAGGTCAAAAATATCTAAAGACCATTGGATCTGGGACAAGGGTTGTGGAGCAGTTGTTATCAGAGGTGCCACCTTGAGCCAATGAGCCTCAGGTTTACATGGAAGAGTTTACCAGAAAACCTTATGTGTCCCAAATTGAAGAATGTAAGATTCTTACCTAATGTATCAGGTGTTTTCAATTCAGATTTCCAGGATGGTGAGATGCAACAAAGGTGAAAGAGAAAATAAATGACTCCAGACCTTCATATCTCAACTGGAAAAAGAGATGAGGATGTATAGTTCTCCAGGCTAAGTTTTCTGAGTTCTAAAGATTGACTATAATTTATTAAAAATCTTGGTTACATGTTTATAAAGAAAGCAAAGAAAACGTTGTTAATGATGGGGTCAGAGTGATAGGGAAAAAGATGTTTTTGCCTGGATCACGGTTTTCAAATGGGAGTTGGAGCATTTACAAAAGTTTCTAGTGGATGAAGAGTAGCAATATATTTTGGAACATCAGGCTCTAGAAATTTGGTCATATCAGCCTCAGGCAATTCCAGAAAAGAATGAAATTAACCAGTTTTAAGGTGACTATCACTAAAACAACAACAACAACAAAAAACATCTATTTGTATGCCATGTATTGAAGTTCTACAAGTACATTTATCATTGGACAGACTTAAGTGAACAACACTTAACAGGATCCAGGAATAGTTACTTACTTTTTGGCTAGAGAGCCACTGAAATGCCCAGTGTTTCATACTGCAAGAAATGGAATAGGGCCCATTAAAGAGGAAATAAGTAGCAGAATCAGCTCAGCCACACTAACTAAATGCACATCCTCAGATGGAGACTCACGGTCGGCTCTTTCAGATGCTATTTTCAAAATCTTCACAAAGGACTGCGCGGTGATTATATGTATTCATGATGTGCATATCGTGTGCTCAGCTCAAAGGATATTTGAATGATGCATTGAGAATTATTCCTAAAAAAAGATTCAGCATCTGTAAACTGCTTCGTCTTTGAGAACGGGAAGGAAAAAAAATATGGCTTGATTTTCTTTAAAAAAAAAAAAAAATACCGACTCATAAAGCAGAGCAGCTTATGTGAGTTGGTATTAATGCCCCATTACACACAGACACACTGAGGCATAATCACACGCATTCACGTCCACACAATCACACGCACACATAAACAACTGTGTGGCATCGGTTCTCTCTGATTATTTCCATCTTGAAATTCTCTTTTCAAATCAAGGGAGCCCTCTGCTCGCACACACAGGCTTTTCCCCTTCCTGGAGCTCTCCTGGCCTTTACAGAGAGGTCTGAGGAAGCTGTTTCCAAGAACCAACCCCAGGCCAAAGGTTTATCACTGTGGATTGATGGGTTTTGCATGCTGTGTGTGTGTGTGACGGGTGGGTGAATGTATGATGGGGCTTGTGCGCCTACATATACATTGAAACAAGGATAACTTTGCAGTATAATTTTCTTACTCTTCTTACCTGCATTGATGACACACTGAAGGCAGGACACATTAATGACATCCTAGTTGTCTTTACTGACCTGGGAATTAGAGGATCTGAGGATGCTTGTGGCCCTGTACTCTTGCACTGTTCTGGGTTGTTGAGTGGCATATCTCTGAGAGGTGCAACATCAGATAAGTAAGTGCTACTTTATGATTAGGAAGGTCACTCACTGGTATTTGGACTGTGCCAGCTGAGGTGCATCCCTTGCCCAACTGGAAAAAAGAAAAAAAGAAAAGAGTTATCCAGGAAGATTAAGTATACAAATAAATCTTTCTCAGACACCTAAATTTTAATTTTCTAAACACTGAGGGATTATTATGCAAAGGCAGTCTTATGGATTTCTAGAGAATGTTTTCTGACTTTATGCTTTGTTTAGCATTTATACTATGATTGGACAGCAAATATTCACTGAGTATCTATCACAGTGTGCTAAAGACCATCCAAGTGATGCTTATTCCATAGAATTCATGATTGCAAAATATTTGGGAATGGGGACTCTATCTTAATCATATTTGTACTCAATTTGAAGCTTAAAAAATAATGTAGAGATGGTATATTCTTATTGAATAAATGAATAAATGATTATTTCATCTCTACCTCCTATTATTTTTTAGTTTATTTAAGAGAACTGGTTGGTTTTCTTCTTTTTTAATAATTCCTTTCTTACCTGAATTGTTCTGTTAAATAGGTAAATGTGGTAATGATAAATTGGACTGATGGTCCTGATTAGTGGCTTTGTTCTTGAATTTCTTCAATGACAGGACTTTGCACCTTTTCTCAGTAGGAGATAGGGTATATTGCTTCATCACTTGACTTCAGGTTGGTCTTGTGATTGGTTTGGGATAGCTAGTGAAATGTGATATAAATGACAATGTAGTTGTTCCTATTCTGAGCACAGACTTCAAAAAAGTTGGGTTGTTTTGTTCTCTCTTGGACTTCTGCCTCTGCCATGAGAAATTCCTCTGACTCATCTACCAGAGGAAGAGACATCATAGGGATCAACATCAGGTCATCTCAATCAAGGTCCTGCCAGGTGAGTCAGAACTTCAGCTCACCCACCAGTCCATTGCATAGGGATGAGTAGGTCAAGCTCTGATAGGTAGAGCTACCCAACCAAGACTTAGACTTATAGCCAAAATATATATCTATTGGATGACACTGAGCTGTGTGACTGTTTGCTGTGCTGCATTATTGTGACAAGAGATGATGGATGCAGATGTTTTCAAGTTTTCTTCTCTCTTGACTTTCTCTCCACCCTTCAGTGTCTATAAATCACACTTTTCTAAAATATGTGCCAAAGAAAAAGTCTGATTTCAATCAGGATTAACATAAATAAATGTTAATTTGATAGACTACATATTTGCTGGAATTCATATTGTAAGCATGCATTCTGACTTTGAAATGACAAATTTCACACTATCTTAAACCAGATTATTTGCATTGATGATCAAGGGGTCAGAGTGGGGAGAGACACGAATGTTACAGAAAGAACAGCAACAGCAATAGGCCACTGGGACAGCTCAGCCTCAAAGATTTCTTCTAACCCTCAGATATGGTAACAAATGAAGATTTATTCTATCCAGGAATAATTAAAATTGTCTTCATAACCCCTGCCCTCTGGGTTTTTCTAATCTAAACACATCAGCAATGACTCAAAAAAAAAGGAATGATAAGAACAACTATAAAGTAATTGACCTGATATAAAATTATTTGTATTTGTCAAATCTGAATTATGTCCTAAAATTTCAAGCAGTTTTTTTCCACTTTTCAGACTAAGGAAATGGATCCGCCAAATGCCTAATTTCTATGCCTTATTGACTGTACAAATTTGGACATGAGCAGACAATCACAAGAAACTGTAGAAAGACAGCAGAAGTGATACGGGAAGACTTAATTAGCAAAAGAATAATAAATGGAATGTTGAGATGCAAAGATAAATATGAAGACAACTTGTAGAAAGAAGACAAGACTTTATCTTTCAAGTGGAAGATTGTCTTGTGCAAAAGAAAAGAAAGAAGAGAAAAAACACCTGCTCATTAATCTGAAAAATCTTCCCAGAAGAGATGGAAGTCCATAAACGTTTGAAGTCAGAATTGCAGACAGTCATAGAGTAATGCTATGGGATTATAATGTGTTTTTCTTGTCTGTCTGACCCATTAACCTCAAACTGTAGGAAAACTGCTGCAATGCTTCAAGAATTGCAGGTCTTACGATGGCAACTCACACTGAGCAAACCTTCTTCTCATGTTCTTAGTTCATGCATGTAGCAGCAGAGATAGAATGGAGTTTACATAATAGAGAAATAAAGGTTACTGTCCACAAAGAGGTTAGACTAGAGGAATTAACTCATTCACTGAGCTCAATTACTTAATCAGTTTGTCCATCTATCCGTCAATCCATCAGCATCTCCAGGAGGTGTAAAACAACAGAGCCCTGGAGTTTTGTTTCTCTGGCCTTAGATATGAGCATGGTGCTTTCCTGTCAGTAAGTGCCTTGTGGATAGTTCTTGACTTGATACAAGTGCCCATATATGTTGACTGACTGATTGATACCTTCCTTGGATTTCTGATAAGAAATCAGGGAGAAGAAGGCATCAGATGAGAATTTTCTCCTGTGGTATATGTACTTTTCTTTTTAGAATTGACTTTTCAAATAAGAATAACAATAGGAATTGAAAGCTCCTTTTAGGTTTGTAATTTGGCTTGTTTTCAAAAGCCAGATCCAATATAGCCCATGTGTTTTCAATTTTTCTGACTTTGTATCTATGGTGTTTAATGTGCATGTCTTAGGTCAGAGCCAGAGTAGTTTATAGGAAGTTTTCCATTATTCCTTGTGACTTGGTACAGACTTCCATAAACTCAAAGTTTTCTGTTATATTATTTATTTCTTATAACATATTAATTACTATGCTTTATTTTCCAATTTATTTCAATTTGGCAAATATTTCCTGTATTTATGCCAGTCAGGTAAGTGCCCAGGCAAATCAAATTGTGATTTGTAGAGAACTAATGAGCTCTCAGATAAATCATGCCTTTCTTCTTATTCCTCAGTGGCCCTTCACTCCATGACATCCCAAAGAGAAAGGGTGGTACTTTGAAGTGTTCTATACCAAGGGCAGATGTTAGGGATTAAGTTGAATTGCAACAGGGAAGGGATTGCTTTTCACCCAAGGTATAAGGAATGGACCATGTGTGATTAAGCAAGCCCCTCAACAGAATTTGATATTTCTCAGATACATATCATTTTGGGCAAGTTTTTATTCCAAACACTCTAGGCTTCCTATTCATATCATCTCAATCTTCCTTAGTCCATGCAAGTTGAAAGCTTTCTACTTTAAGTACCTTACGTCTTTACCTGAACGTCTTTTCTGGCTATCGAAGCATGTGCGGCCTTTGTGTGGGGCTGGCCAGTCAACATCTGAGTGCAATCTTAGCCAATGATCGAAAGGATTTGGTGGATAATACAGGCAGCTTTTTTGGCCCCACACTAAGATAGCTCCATGTACCCCACACCGTCACCCAGTGATTCCTAGCAGGATTGAACTCTAATTGACAAGTGGAGATCTGTTCACACTGTGTTAGTAGGTTCCTTCCCTTTCCTATCTACTTCCTTACTCCAAAGGCTGGGCCTTCCTGGGACCAACTATCAAATAAATCCTTATTTCACAGTCTATATCTAGAGGAATTCAACCTATGCAACTCTTAGTATGGATTCTTTTTTTTTTTTTTTTTTTTTTTTGTAGTACGAGGATTGGACCCAGGGGCATTCTACTTCTGAGCTACACCACCAGCCCTATTTTTTATTCTTTATTTTTGAAACAGGGTTCACTAAGTTGCGGAGGGCCTCACTAAGTAACTGAGGCTGGCTGCGAACCTGCCATCCTCCTGTCTCAGCCTCCCACGTACTGGGATTACAAGCATGTGCCACCACGTCTAGCTTTCCTGCCCTCTTTTTTTTTTTTTTTTTTGCAACAGGGTCTCACTAAGTTGAGCCTCCCAAGTACTGGGATTACAAGCTTGCACTACCATGCCCAGCTTCTTAGTATGGATACTATATTTGGAGAGATAATACCTTAAGCAAAGGCTAGAACAATTCCAAAGGTGTTATGGTGATTCTTGCTTTCCTTTATGCTTAGTTTATTCCATATCTGAATTATAGGATAGCTACTATGAAACAATGGAAGTATAATTTAAATTATTATATTTTCCCTCCCTCCCCCTCCTCCTCCCTCCCCTTTATCTTTCCTTTCCTTTCCTTTCCTTTCCTTTCCTTTCCTTTCCTTTCCTTTCCTTTCCTTTCCTTTCCCTTCCCTTCCCTTCCCTTCCCTTCCCTTCCCTTCCCTTCCCTTCCCTTCCCTTCCCTTCCCTTTCCTCTTTCTATTTAGTTTCTGGCTTACAGCCACTAGAGAGAGTGTCTTACATCCTTGAGATGAACTCAGTACCATCCTCATTGACCTAGCAAGCTATTTTTTTCCATGATGACAAGCTAAGATCACGCCTCATAATGACGGCTGCAAGATTGTCTTGTTAGGAGAAGGGCTAAGGTGGGATCGTCTTTAATGATAGTGAAAGCACCTCATAAAACCTGACTCCTCAGTTTTACAGGCATGAGTCTGGAATTTTAGCAGATGTAGACTTACTAAATCAGTCAGTCAAAAATTATATCAGTTGAAGTGCAATGTTCCTGGCAGTCCAAAAAACCTGAACATGTAGGTGATTTGGAGGGCATTTCGTTAACTCTTTAATTGGTCGTTTCAGTGCTACAGGCAGTAGCTAATTGCCTGTAGGTCACTGTAGTCCTGGAGCTTAGGTAAATGTATATTGTCATATGTCACATTTTCATATGGTTCCTTTGCACAGGTTGGTAAAAAATGATTGCTACATAATTAAAATTAAGACAAGGTGGGAAAAGTGATTCAATTAAAGCCCTGAAGCCATTGCACAAATTATCTGATGTACCAAAAACTAATGAATAGTTATAACTAGCTTTTTCTTTTGCTTTCTTGTTCTTCAATCCTACGTGCCTCATGGAATGCCAGGAACTCTTTTCAAGTTCTCTATGGCTGGATATTTGGTGGGCAGCTACTGCCAGGAGCAAGTGCACAAGTACCTCACGTATTTAAAAAGCAAACATACAGAAACTTTATGGATGAGGATTTAGACTGAACCTAACTAGATAAGAAATTCAGGAGGCCTCTCTATAACCCAATATTATTCTGAAAACATCTGCAATATTTCAGTCTGCAGGGAGCAAGAATTACATACCAGGTTGAATGATGACAGGGAAAATCAATGAGATTTGTCATACCCCAAACATCCCATGTTTTATATCATTTATTTTACAAATCCTTCAAATTGTCTCAGGAAACATTACATTTGAAGCAAGGGTGAGAACTTTGGGGTACCATGTTTAACAACAATTTTAATTACTTGATGTTGACATAACAATTGAATACATATTTTGCTTGCACAAAATGAATGTCTATAAAAGGAGAAGTAGCAGATAGATTAACAGTTTGCAGCACCTGAATTCTATGTATGGAGAAAATTCTGCTCACATTTAGCCCAACTTTATGAAGATATAAAGAAGCACGAGCCTTTGTCAAATAGTAATAGCAACTTGGGGTAAGGTTTATGATTGTCAAGATCCTTATTTGAAATAAAAATTATTTTGGAAGGTGTCAGAAAACAAATAACCTCTGCCAGGCATGCTTGTGATCCCAGTACTTGGGAGGTTGAGACAGGAGGATAGCAGGTTTGCGGCCAGACTTAGCTATTTAGTGAGGCCTTCTGCAGCTTAGTGAGACCCTGTTTCAAAATAAAGAATAAAAAATAGGGCTGTGGGTGTAGCTTTGAGGTAGAAAGTCCTTGGGTTCATAAGAAAAAAAATAAGAAAAAAAATAATCTCTAACCAGTTAAAAAACATCAAAATTTACATGTATTGAGCACTCCTTTTTGAGCATTGATAAGACTGATGTTTCATAACCTTAGAATTGAGACCCTTCTTTGAGGTAATGTCAGAGAAGGAGCTCTATCTTGGGCTTGATTGACAAACTGAGGGCAGAGGCCTTTTTCCTTTGTGCTGAAGCAGCCACAAAATGAAGAAATTGGACAAATAGAGAGGAACTCTGTTCTGGTTTGAAAATAAAATGTCCCTTGGACCTCATGTTCTAGAAGCAGCCATGTTTGTAGGTCTCTGGAGGTGTGACCTCTGAAAGCAGGACATGGCTGTAGGTGGGTCCTTGGGAACTATATATGTCCCTGGCCCCTTCCTTAATTTTTTCATCCCCCTCCATTTTATGCCCTAAGGATCTATAGCCCTTGTTCCTGCTTGGCAGGCAGTGTAAAATGGAACACACACACACACACACACACACACACACACACACACACTCTGAAATCTCCAGAAACATAAGCAGATAAATCTTCCTTCCTCTAAGTTGTGGTTGTCAGGTGTTTAGATCATAGCAGTAAGAATATTGACTGAAACAACTTCTAAGGATTATAAAAATTATAGATATCTATATTTAGGGGTTGGCTTTCTTACCTCTTCCTGCCAAGAACTGGAAGTCACCATGAGCCAACCTAGAAGAGCCAGTCATGTAAAACCCACAGACAGAATTCCCAATGGGGAAGGAAAGTCAGATGTATATTGTGTCCTCTACCATTGTCAGAAGTGCAAGTTAATCCCAAGCCATTCCCACCTGAGCTTTGCCTCATTGATTTAGTAGGATATAAATTGGATGTCCACATCATTTGTAATAACAGCTAGTGATTAGTATCTCAAAACATTCATGAACAATTATGTAAGGTAAGGGTATAGAAATGCATAAAGATTAGAGATGGAAACTGGAAATTTTGGTACGTGTAAGATCCATAAGGCTGCTCATTTTATACTATTCAAAGGATAGCATGAATAATATGTTTGAACAAGAGATTCATCCATAAAACAGTGTTGGCAATCATAAATCTTTGCTCTTAAAAGTACTAACATTTGTACCAAAAATAAATGTTATGAAAATCTACTTCAGTCAACAATATTTGTTGACAAGTTCCTATGGGTTCAGATAAGTTTTAGAGTTGGACATCTAAGCACTTATAAAGGCATAAATACCTTTCGGTCTTCTTCCAAGTGTTTCTTTTCCTTCATTGCCTCAAAAAAAAAAAAAATCAAAACTAAAGCATCTATTTGAAAAATGAACTTGATTCTTCTATTGCTGATGGCAACATCAGAAAAACAAGCTACCTATCTGTAGCTATCTTTCTGAAATAAATCTCTTCAGATCACTGAGATGCCCCCCAAAGTATGAAAGGTGTGTGGAGAAGGGATAATTTAATTTGTCCTTGAAATTTTAGCTCTGAAGTTCAGATAACAGAAAGGGATTAAGGATTAGTCTGATGAGGAAATTCCCAGTCTTTTGATTCACAGGGTAAAGGTCTCTAGAGAGTACATTTCAATATATCAAAACAATACAAATAAATATAAAAAAAGTGATGTCCTTATCTTGGATATCCTTTCCTGAAGTGTCTAAAATTCATATGTGAAAACCTCTCTAAGGGCTTGTCTTCTTAGCTGTGTCTTTTGCAGGACCTTTTGGATCCTAGGCAAGGTCCTTACTACTGGGCTACTTCTCCTAACCTTTGGGAAGAGTACCTTTTTAAATAGGCTTCATCTACCTGAACACTAGGCTCCTTTAAGTTGAATTCACCTATAGTGCTGTAGATCTTTTTGGTTTTTCACCACCCTTCCTTCTTTTCTCTTTAGGCCGAATTTGTTGTGGCTCCATATTGTGGCCTGTTCTTTTAGTGTTTCTCCATTTCTTGCTATTTGCCTAACCTTGGACATCTTTTCTAAGTATTTTTTGTGTGGCTTTTCTTATTATGGGAAACCATAAAAAAATTTCAACAATTACATTTATTCTGTATAATGAGGGGTGGAGGGAATCTTAATTTCTATAAAGTCGAACTGTTGGTTAACATATGTATCACCACTTTGTTATAGAATGTTTTAAATTTTACATATACTTTTACTATATTGCATACTAAGAATTAAAACTCTTAAATCAGTGGAACACACGTACTGGGGTGTATCTTCTTTATTTGAAATGAGATCAATCTCCCTTAAACAGTTTAATTTTATATATTTCCAACAATTGAAAAATTTTATTGGTGCCTTATAGTATTGATATACTCATGCAAAAATACAACATAATTTACTTGATTTTAGTCCCCAGTATTCCCCACCCTACTCCCCATCTATTCAACATGAATAGGTGCTAGACTTTGTCAAGGCCTTTTTCTACATTTATTTAGATAATTATGCAATTTTTGTACCTCATTCTATTTATGTGGTAAATGACATTTATTGACTTGCATATGTTAAATCATCCTTGGATCTCTGGAATTAAATCAACTTGATCACAAGGTATAATCATCTTAATGTGGTGTTGAAAAATATTTGCTAATACTGTACTAAGATTTTTATATTTATGTTTATATATCCAGTCTGTAGTTTTCTTTCCTCAATATGTCCTTATCTGGTTTAGAAATCAGGGTGATAGTGGTTTATAAAATGAATTTGGAAGTGCTCTCCCTTTCTTCTTCATGGAATAAGTTGAGGAACATTGACATGACTTTTTCTTTACAGATAGAATAGAATTCAACTGAGCATCTATCTGGCCCTGGGCTTTTATTTTTTGGATGACTTTTTTATTACTCCTCCAATCTCATTGCTTGTTATTGTCTGTTGAGGTTTTCTATATCCTCTAGGTTCCATTTTGGAACGTCATTTTGGAACGTGTTTACAAAGTTATCCATTTTTTTTTTTAGATTTTTCAATTTATTGGAATATAAGTTTTAAAAATAGTCCCTAATTATTCTGTAGATTTCTATAATGCTTGTGAAGATATCTCCTTTTCTGTCACCAATTTTACTAATTTGGGTCTTCTCTCTTTCTTTTAATTAGTTTGGCTAAGGATTTATCAATCTTTTTATATTTTTAAAGAACCAACTCTTCATTACATTGATCTTTTATACTGTTTTTATCCTCTATTTTATTAATTTTGGCATTGGTCTTTATTATTTCTTTCCTTCTACTGGTTTTGGAGTGAATTTATTCTTAATTGTAAGACCTTGAGATGCATTATTAGGTTGTTCATTTGAGATCTTTCTGATTTTTTCTTTTGTTTTTAACTTTTTGTTTAATTTTTTGAAGCACTGTAATTGTGCATCATAATGAGACTCATAGTGACACATTAATATATACACAGGATATCACATTTTCTATTTCCCTCCCCCACCCCACCCATCCCCCTCTCTATATATGAAAATAAAATTCATTCCTTCCCCATACCATCCCTTTCCCTCTCCTCTCCATCCCCAGACCCCTTCCACTACTCTAGTAGGTACATATTTTTTCTCATATGTGGATGGAAGAGAGAAAATAAGAAAAAAAGAGGACCTCATGAAAACTGAATAAATGGCAAAAAGAACCAATTAATTAAGTAATGCATGAATAAAATATGGCTGAATGATACAATGGAATATTATTCAGGCACAAAAAGGAATGGAGTACTTATATACATTACAATATCGTTTGCCTTAGCCTCAAAACCTAGGCCCTCTTGCTTTCTAGGCACACTTTCTACCACTGAGTTACATCTCTGACACCTGGGAGGAGCTTTCCTGTCAAGTGACTTGATTTTCTACCTGTAGGCCTGACTCCTTTATGCTGAATTCACCTTCTGTGTTCTGCAGGTGTTATTGATTCTTAGGCATCCTTCCTTTATTTCTCTTTAGACTAAGGATGTCATGACCAGTACAGCCCATGGCCAGCTGTGTCACATCTAAAGTGCCCTAGACATAGGCCAATCCCACACCAAAACCTGCCTCCAGATGCCAAGCCCTAGAATAAGGGAATACATGTGCCCATGGCTGCCATAAGGTTTTCCAGCTTCCTCCTAAGCCCATGTGCAGGTGTCATCAACGTGGGAGGCTATGTGGCCATTCTGTCCTCATCTAGGCCTTGACAAGGAGTTGGAATAAAAAATGTTAACTTCAGCAAAAATAGCAAATTTTCTTGATTAGTCAGACACTTTTATTGTCAATTTACTCAATTAGACAGTACCGCCCCATTAAACCTGATGTTTTGTATGTCAAGAATTATATAAATTATTTACTAAAGGTTTCACATGGCTCTTGAAGCCATTCCTGAATATCTATACTTGAAATTTTATACATTTCTTTTTAAATTCAGATATTATCAAATTGTGAAAAATGTTGAATCCAGTTTTCTGAGTCTCTTGGGCAGTTTTTAGAGTCAAATACGATAAGCCTAAATGTTAATGTTTTCTGACTTTGTATGCTTATCAGACTTAGGTCAGAAAAGCCTTCAAACTCATGTTACTTCATCATTTATTTGGAGGGAGGTAAAAATGCTCAGGATAGAATAAATATTGCTACTTATTTACTTGCTAACATGTTTTTATAATTTGACTTTTGAGGACTTGCAGAAGCCCTAGTTTTAATAAAGAGTGTGCACTGTTTAAGATCCTGAGGCCCAAAGCATAAAAAGACTCTGTCTTACCAATATTATGTTCTACTGGAAAAACACAATATAAACTCATAAATGAATAATCTCAGCTATCAAAGAATGATATTGAAAAGACAAATCAATCAATAGAATCAAGAGGTGCAAAGCTGGGAGGTGTTGCTATTTACAGAGACTAGCAGAGAAAGTTTTGCTATGACTGACCTGAGAAGTCAGAGAGGTAAAAATCTGCAAAAAGTAATTTCAGAAAAAGAAAATAGGGCTGAAACATGTCATCACTAAACTTTGTCCCATGGGATTTTTTTTAACAAAGAAGTCTGACTTGGATATTGAGGATGAGATAATCAGAGGAAGGACACTAACGGACGGAATGGTTGATCAGAAAAAGTAAGAATAAAGGATATGGCTTAGCTAGGTGAGACATGAGTAATGGCACCAACAAACAATTTTCCCAAACCCATTCCTAGCCCTGGTTTCCCTTGCCTCCTTTAATTGCAGAGAGGAGAAGTCCAAGGCTTATTTTCTCAGCCTTCCTTACTGTAGGAATGTTATATAACTCAAGTTTGGACAAAGTGACAAAGAAAAAAAGTTATTCGGGGACTTTTAGGAAACTTTTTGTATTTCTGTTTTTGTTTGTTTGTTTGTGGTTTGTGGTTCCTTTAAAGAAGAGAAACACATTCGGGAGGCTGAGACCGGAGGATCCGGGTTCGCGGCCAGCCTCAGCTACCTAGTGAGGCACTCCGCAACTTAGTGAGACCCGGTTTCAAAATAAAGAATAAAAAATAGGGCTGGGGGTGTAGCTCGGAGGTAGAATGCCTCTGAGTTCAACCCCCAGTACCGCAAAAAAAAAAAAAAAAAA
>PVLC010011522.1:0-47131 GCA_004027655.1 Graphiurus murinus
AGTCCTCCTCAAGCCATGTCACACTGGCCTGGCTCCCTCCCTTTCCCCGGCCCCTTAACCTGGCTGACTTGAAGGCCTGATTTCTGTGATTTCCTTTTGGGAAACCAGGTAAGTCTGAGATTCTGAGATTCTTGCCTCTCCATTCTTTCTCTGGACTACAGGAAAAATTTTCCTGTTTTTGAGCTAGCTATGACTTTATTTATTTATTTATATTTTTTGTGGTACTGGGAATGGAACTCAGGGGCATTCTACCTCGATGCTATACCCTTAGCCCTATTTCATTCTTTATTTTGTAACAAGGTCTCACTAAAGTTATGGAGTACCTCACAAGTTGCTGAGGCTGTCCACAAAACTGCGATCATCCTGTCTCAGCCTCCCAAGTACTGGGATTACAAGCATGTTTGTCTATTAATGTTACGTGGATTTGAGGCAGAGGAGGTGGGCAGTGTATACAGCTTACCTACAGAGTTGTTTTGACTAGAACTTTAACATAACCATGTTTAAAATTTTGGAGTCTAAGCCAGGCGTGATGGTGCATGCTTGTAATCCCAGGACTTGGGAGGCTGAGACAGGAGGATCACAGGTTTCCACCTAGCCTCAGCTACTTAGGCCCTCTGCAACTTAGTGAGACCCTGTTTCAAAATAAAGAATATAAAATAGTGCTGGGGATGTAGAGCTTGGAAGTAGGATGTCCCTGGGTTTAATCCCTAGTACTGCAAAAAAAAAAAAAAAAAATTGGAGTCTTTCTATACTTATGTCCATACATTTACACACTTAGAGACACACAGGCACAAACAATACACACACACACACACCCCACATCTGTGTGTATACATTTATATGTCTTGAGATAAATGGAATCAACTCTACTTATTTTTATTTACATTATTATAATACTACATTATAAGCATATATTTGATGTATCTTTCTTCTTTCTCCTCCTTTTTCTCCTCCTTTTCTTCCTCTTCCTCTTCCTTTTCCTTTTTTTCTCTTAGGAACTGAACCCAGGGACATTCTACCTCAGAGTTACACCCCCCAACACTTTTTATTTTTTATTTTGAAACAGGGTCTTGCTAAACTGCTGAGGCTGGCCTCTAATCTGTGACCCTCCTATCTCAGCCTCACAAGGATTATAGTTGCATGCCACCATGCCTGACTTTCTTTCCTTTTTTCTTTAATTTCTTACTCAGATATTCATAAAATATAGATTTTTTGTGTGTGTGATACTAGGGATTGGGTATATAATATAATTTATTTAACTTGCTTTATTAGTTGACATTTTTATTATCTCATATATAAAAATTAAAAACTATGCTATAATGAGCAAACATTTGTGTGTATAATATACATATTTTTCTTTCTGTGCATATGTGCAAACATTTCTGCAATGTAGACCCTCCAGGGTGATATTCCTATACAAGGGTCATGATGACTTTCTTTTTAAAATTTTTACTGGTGCATTGTGATTGTACACATTCATATATGCACATGATATTATTTGGTCTGTTTCCTTCCTCATACATTCCTCCCTGTGGATTCTCTTCCACTGCTGTACTGCTCATAGTTATGTGTGTGTGTGTGTGTGTGTGTGTGTGTGGTGCTGGGGACTGAACCCAGTGGTATTCTACCTCTGAGCTACACTCCCAGCCCTATTTTTTTTTCAATTTATTGGTGCATTGCAATCATACATCATTATGAGGTACAGGATGGTAGAGGTGTACATGCACACATTACTCATTTAGCCCTTCCCTACTTCCTACCCCACTCCCTCCCCCTCCCTCCTTCTCCTGTTCAGCTTAGTGACCGACTTTAAAATGTTTGTGAATGTACATCATGCACATTTTAAATTTTTTATTTGGAAACAGAATCTCTCTAAGTTGCTGAGAACCTTGCTAAGTTGCTGAAGATGGCTTCAAACCTGTGATCAGCCTTCCAAGTATTGGGATGACAGGCATGCACCACCATGCCTGTCTCATGGGCATGGGAGGAACTCTTCTAAATTGTCCAGGAAGGTCACACCAAGCATATCTTGTTTCCCTAAGTGCTAGAGCAGCCCCGTTCAGACTTTAACACAGTGTAAAATTCATATAAAGAATAAAATTTTTACTACACCCTGGTGTAAGCAGAAAAAGCTTCTGTACTAAGAAGCAACTGGTTGGGCACTCTCCATCCTGTGAGTGAAAGAAGTGTCTCAGCCCCTGCAGGCCAGCGTGATCACAGAGAGGTTCTGTGGCCTGCACAACATCATGCTATCCATCATTCAGGTTTTGTCCTTTTTTTTTTTTGCGGTACTGGGGGTTGAACTCAGGGGCATTCTACCTCCGAGCTATACCCCCAGCCCTATTTTTTATTCTTTTTATTTTGAAACAGGGTCTCACTAAGTTGAGGAGTGCCTCACTAGGTAGCTGAGGCTGGCTGAGAACCTGGATCCTCTGATCTCAGCCTCCCAAATGCTGGGATTACAAGCATGTGCCACCACACCTGGCAGCTTTTGTCCATTTGATGAATGAAAATGATGTGCATTTCTTTCACTACCAATGAGATTGAGAGTCCTTTCGAATCTCGTTTGGCCATTGCTGTTTCTTCCTTTGCTTATGTCTTAATAATTTGTAGGAATACATTTTCATATAATTCACATAACTCCTTACCACACATATATATATATATATACACACATAAACATGCACACATACATACATACATACATATGTACATACATGTATATAGTCTGAGAGAGGCAGTGTGGCAACATCTTTCCCGTGTCCTGATGGGACAGCCGGGTCCTCTGCAGTGGTGCAGCCCCAGTCTGCCTCTCCACCCACCCTAGAAACACTATAAGCCATTCAACACCCTTCTCATGATTTTCAGTCTTCTTTGATCCACAGGAACCTGTTGCTTGAAAAGTGAACTCTGACTGGAACCCACCTGGGGACTAAGAGTGACTGCAGGCCTCTGTGCTTTAGGAGTAAATTTGGGTTTCAACCTGCCCAGGTCTGTTGGTGATCCAAACTAGTTGTATTTGAGATGCCAAATATTTTTAAATTTACTGTTAATGAAGGAACCCAGAAACTTGGGGAGATAGGAAGTTTGTAGAGGGGCTATCCTGGCAACCTATTCTGCCACTCCCAAGCATGGCTCTTGATGTGGTCTGTAAGACACGCCCTTACCAAAGTGCCAAGGGCAGGCTCTGCGCCTTTGCAAAGCCCTGTAGTGGGGAGCATCCAAGTTAGCTAATGTGGCCTGGTTGGGGCCAAAGGCAGTGAAAGGCCGCTAGTGTTCTAGAGTTTTCTCCTAGTTCTCTAACTATTCCTTCTTAGTCCTCTTGATAGTGGTTCTCCGGAGGCTGGTGATACAGCTGAAAGACACTGCATTTAAAATGGCTCTTTGGTTTCAGTGGGAGTATCAGGATCCTCAGGTTTCTGACACTGAACTAACTGATCATCCCTGGGGACCTGGAATGCCACCGCAGTCCCCTAATCAGGGGGTAAGGATTTATTTGGTCATGGAATAGATGGAATTTTTAACCAAGCCCACCCCTTAGTAGGCCCAGGGGAGGGGAGCAGGGCAGGGTCCGGTTCTTCAGGGTACAATTGGAATTAGTGTAGTCAGCATCTGGCAGAATTCCCACAACAGCTCCCTGACCTGTGGTAAGAGCCACTATGGTAGGAAGAGCCAATGAAAAACCCATACAGAAACTGTAAATCAAAAGGGGTATTGCACCCCTGGGAAAATTGACTGACTTTGCTTGGTTTTCCTGCTTTCCTAATGGTTCTTAGTCTGCCTGACATCCTTTAAAAAATTTCTTGTTCTGCTTAAATCAGCTGGGGAGAGTGCTTTGATGGAACTGTATACTATTATCTATCCTATGAATTACACAATTAAAGCTAAAAGTAAGAAAAAAGACATTTCAGTCTTGGCAGCTCATGTGTGTGTCAAAGGCAGGTAGCTGCATTTTGAACAGGGAGGACAAGCTCCAAGATAAAATCGCTGTGAGCTTCTGCAGGCTCTTGCCAGCTCACTGAGCAGCCAGGGGGCTGGTGTTGGACACGGCCAGCATACTTTGCTGATTTAAACAATGTGTACACACCCATTTATTGGACCACAGGCAAAAGTCCTGAGGTTTGGTCAAAATCGGAATGCTGTATTATTATGGAACAGGGGCCTGGGGAAGCATAAATCCAAAATCTCTAGGGTTGCTCTACTACAAACAAATAATCTGGCTTTATGTTGCCATTCCTGGAAAAATAGCAACTAGCTTCTAATAGAAAAATAGTTCTAGGAAGAACAGATATTTGGAAAATACAATTTGCAGAGAGAACAGCAAGCATACATTTAAAGGACCATAAAACCCTCTGTATAATACATGTAGTTTAATAATAAAAAGAGGCAAAATTGAATTATAATAAAACAATTAAGATAAAATTTCTTGCTGTAGAAATAACAGAGCCATACTTGTAAAGACACAGTTTATCTTTGTTTCTATAATATTAATATATGTGCATACATATATTACCAGACAAAAGAAAAAAAATAAATTATAGTTTTATTTATTTTTCAGTTTGTGTGTTGTTTTAAATCAGAATCCCCAGCAACTGTAGATGTTAAGCATATTTAAGTATTTGTTCATTGAACATAGTTTCTTCAGCGCCTCTGTGTTCCAGGCTCAGGACAAACTTGGCAAGGGCTGGGATATGAAAATACATGGTGGATCTGCATCTGGGAGCAGCCACCAGAGCACAGCGAACACAAAGGGCTGTAGCGAAAGAAGGACCAGATGATAAGGGCCCTCTAGGTTGCACTAGAGCAACTTGACATTATACAGTGTGCAATGGGGAGACATTGAAATAGCTTTGGGGAAGACATAAACATAATCAGGTTTGTGTTTTAGAAAGATCACAGTTGCCATTAGGAGGATGGGTTGGAGGGATATCCATTTTAAGTTGGAGGTATTGCAGGAACTCAGGGCAAGGAATGGAGGCAGTCCTGGAAGGACTCAAGAGGAATTTAGGCAGTGACATTAAAAGGAACTCATTAGGTAAATTTGTGTGTATGGGGTGGGGGGAGTGTGAGCTCAGACTCACTTGATGGTGGTACCCATCTCAATTATGCCCTACACAAGACGGGGTGAGGTGATGGAGATGACTGTTGTGCTCAGTTCCAGGCACCTGCAACACATGCAAGTTAAGTCCAAAAGGCCGTTGGGTGTGTGGATCACAGAGGAGAGATCTGGGATGGAGACATGGGCTTTGAAGTCAGAAACATCAGCCTGTGGATGGCTGACACCAGTGGTTGATGAGGGCATACGAAAAGGCACTTTGAGGAGAATGTTGAGGAATAAGCATAATGGCTGTGGAAAGCAGAAGGAATCTACAAAGAAGAATGACAATATATCAGGACCAGAGGTGTTTCAGGAATGGAGAATCAAGAAAGCTAGAGACTAGCTGGATGTGGTATGGCGCACGCTTGTAATCCCAGCATTCAGAAGGCTGAGACCGGAGGATCCAGGTTTGAGGCCAGCCTCAGCTACCTAGTGAGGCACTCTGCAACTTAGTGAGACTTGGTTTCAAAATAAAGAATAAAAAAATTGGGCTGGGGGTATAGCTCGGAGGTAGAATGCCCCTGAGTTCAATCTTCAGTCCTGCAAAAAAAAAAAGAAAGAAAGAAAAAGAAAAAGAAAAAAAGAAAGCTAGAGACTGAGAAGCAGACAAGGTTTGAGCAACTAGTCACTTTTCTATAAGCTGCTGCTAGAGAAGAGAGTTGTATGATTCTTCTTTCTCCTTTCTTCTCCTCCTCCTCCTTCTCCTCCTCTGTCTCTTCTTTCTTTCTTTCTTACTTTTCCTTTCCCTTATTCTCCCCTCCTCCTCCTCCTCCTTTGAAGCCCTCAAACTCTTATGACCAATTGGATATTTAAAAATTCAACTACATTCTTCACATCCTATATTTGTTTTTTAAAATTTTATGTTATTTTTAATTGGGGGGGGTACTGAGGTTGAACCAGGGGTATTCTTCTTCCAAGCTACACCCACACCCCTTTTTATTTTGAAACGGGGTCTCACTAAGTTGCTGAGGCTGACCTCACACCTGCGATCCTCCTGTCTCAGCCTCCCAAGTACTGGCTTTACAGTCGTGTGCCACTATGCCTGATTCTCTGGTTGCTTTTTATGGAGGCACTTTCTCTGATGTATCTCAGGCAGTTCCTCATCCCAGGTCAGCTGTCCCTACCTTGTGCAGATGACTGTTCCAGGACAGGCCTTGGGGAGGGAGAAGAGCACCTGAAAAATGGGAGGATTGGTAGTGAAGGAACAGTCTGTTGCAGTGTCGTAAATGTGGGGCTTGAAGGGGCTGGGGTTCAAAATCTGGTTTTAGGACGAAAAAGAGTATTTGAGTGTTGATCAAAGAAAGAAGAAGTGAAAGGAAAAGAAGGGAGAAGGGAAGTAGGTCATATTAAGAGCCATGAATGAATGCAAAAGGAAGAGAAATGCTCAGAAGTGTAGATGTTGAAAGCAGGGGAGAAAATGATGTTTTGAGTTTGCTGAAGCAGAAAAGTTGAGCGGCAGATGGCGGCTCAGCCGAGGCTGGTTAGAAGCCAAGGACTGTGGGCTTCTGCTACCCCAGGGCACTCCACTAAGACCTCTCTCTTCTCTCACCTGGTTTCTCCTCGATCTTTCCTTTTTGGATAAGTCTATGTCTCTATGTTATATTCACCCATTGTTGTGGTTGTATTTGGAATGCTCCCCCCAAGGCACAGGTGTTGAAAGCATGGTCCCTGAGCAGCAGGCTCAGAGCGGGTGCTTCAGGTAATGATTTTGACGGCTCCGACCTCATCTGTGGATTCATCCATTTGATAAATTAATAACTCAAATGTATTTACTGAGTTTTACCTGCAAGCCGGTGGGGTGTGGCTGGAGGCGGTAGGTCATGGGGACACGAGCTGGAAGGGCTTGTATTTTCCCTGGCCCCTTGCCCCTTTTTCTCTCTGTTTCCTGGTCATGATGAGCTCAGCATCTGTCCTCCACTACACTCTTCTACCTGATATTTCTGCCTTAGAGCCTGTTAACCATGGATGGAACTTCTGAACACGTGAGCCAAATAAGCCTTTCTTCCTTTTTGTTGATCCTGGGGATTGAACTCAAGGGCATTCTACCTCTGAGCTACACCCCAGCCCTTTTTATTTTTGTTTTGAAACAAAGTCTCATTAGATTGCTGAGAGCTGGCCTTGAACCTGAGATCCTCCTGTCTCAGCCTCCCAAATACTGGGATTACAGGCATGCTTCACCATGCCCGGCTATCTTTGCTCCTATAAGTTATTCTTGTTAGGTATTTTGATCACAGTGATGAGAAGCATTGTTGGCAGTTATTATCTATCTGGATATATACTATTTATCTGAATATCTATCCAGGTACTAGATACACAGATAGAAAGACAGGGTCCTTGGCCTCAAGCTATTTAAGGTAGAAATCAGAGGACTCATAAACAGGCCTTTGGACTCTGTGTGATGAGTGTGAAAGGAGAATCAGGTCTAAGTTTCACTGAGGTCCTGATGGAGAAGACAAGGAAGCTTTCCTGGTTCATCAGGAAAGCCTTCAGAGAGGAACAAACTTTCACGGATCCTCCTTCACAGTGTCAGATCCCTCTTATTTTAGTAAGAACACCTCTACCCAGACTAATCTTTCCTCTCTGCTGCACTTTCTCTTACTGATCCTGTGAGGATACTGTCCCTTGGGATTTTCATGTTAGTTTTTTTACTTTCTTTTAGAATCTCTCCACTTGCTATTTTGTTCCCAAATTACTGGAAAGCCATCAGCAAGGAAGAAACCATTTTAATAGGTTTCAAATTATGAGCTCTATGCTCTCCTCTCTCTACCTGTTTCTTAGGTTATTTTATCTCATAGAGCAATTGACTCAACCAAAGAGCAAACAGTTCATCTTGTTGTTTCTTATTCACAGAAAAAAGTAAAATAAATAAAAGGAATCCTAACTTTCTTGCCTGTGGCCAAACCCAATGACACTAATAATAAGGTACTTGGGAGTGATAAATGAAATATTGTCACTTTATAAATAAGGATAACAACCCCCCCAGGAATGTCTTATGCAGTTGCAGACAACAGAATCCGGTTCTTAGAACTTCAAAATTAAACATCCAAGTCTACTGATAATGGGACATTTAAGTTAGTGGAAATAGTGTTCTGGGAAACAAACCAGTGTCGTTAGAAAGCCAAACAAGTTTATTAACTGCTTTAAAGGCTGTACTATGGCCATAATTATAAATGAGCTCAGGCAGAAATCCACTGTATGGGTAGTACATGCCAATCCATGCTGTCCCTTTGTTTTTTCTAGAACAAGATTTTGTTCTGTCTAATGAGAAAATCAGAAAAAGAAAAGATGATGTGCTCATCTCAGAATAAAGCTTAAAAATGAGACTCATCCATTAAACAGAAAGAATATATTCATACATTTTAAAATGGATTATTTGTGATTCGCTTACAGCCTTGATTTTATTGTGAAAACTGATATGTGGTATTAATAAAGTGGGTGTTTGGCATTTCCCCCCAGGAACATGGAATTGGATGAGCAGGGTGATAACTGTTATAAAATTAATGAGAAAAAAGTGAGTGTCCTTTGGAGCATCAAAGGAGTATGATTTTGAACATGTAGAGGCATGTTATGCTAGACATTAAATACTAAAATGAGTGCGAGACAGATCAGCATAGGCAGGTTCCATAAAAGCCATGCTCAAGAGCTAGAACCATAGTTTTGAAACTCTTTAGTTGAGAATATAAAAGGGAGAGAGAGGAGATGGGAGAGGGAGGGCTTGTCATCAGAGATCCTTGGGAGAGACTCCTTGCTTTTTGTGAATTCTCAACCCTCCTCCTTACAGGGGAAAACGAGGTGTAGAGGAGTTGTCTTTTAAAACCAGGTCTCCCCATGTCTTGGTCAACATTCTCACTGCTATACTTCAAAAAAAACTGACCGTGTAACTTAAAGGAAGGAAAATTTGCTCCGTTTTCTTGGATTCCAGAGTTTTAGTCCATGTGAGGCCAGTTCTATGGATCTCAGGGCATTGTGGCAGGAAGTGGAGAAGGCAAGTCTCTCCTCTCACATCAGAGAGGCTGGAAGCAAGAGAGCCAGCAGGCAAAGGGATTCAAAGACAAAAGCACAGTGCCTAAGGCCACACCCCCAGAGACCCACCTTCTCCAGGTACACTCCACCTGCCTAGGTTACCACCCAGTAAGTCCATCACAATGGACTTATCCACTGATGAGATTACAACCCTCATGACTTAATTACAACAACTCTGAAAATACATGAGCTCTTCAGGACAGTCTATATTTAACCATAACACTCTGAGAGAGAGCTTCAAAGGGTCATTTGGTGAGTTGACTATGGGTTACCTTGAGGGGAACTGCAGTTTGGGGGTCACATGCTCATACCTGGGAGAGCAAAGGAAGCCAGAAGCAGTTGGATAGAGGTGATCTTTTCTCTAGCATCTCTCGGGGAAATGATGTCTGGGTGTTTCCCATGGGCCAGGCAGAAAAAGAAGAGTCAAACTGTGTGTCTGTAACAGGCAGCTATTAAAAATGGCCCTCAGTGAGGCATGCTTCCTGATATTCATTCCCTTGGCAGGGGTTGGACCTAGTGACTTCTTTCTAATGAGTGGAATATGACAAAAGTGACAGGGTGTCTCTTTCATGATTCAGTTTCAAAAGGCTATGACTTCTACCTTGCTGGGCTCCCTCCATTGCCTTCTCTGCTTGCATGCTTTGAGGAAGCAAGCTTCCACATCAGAGAGGCCCACATGGCAGAGAATTGAGGGTGACCTCTGGCAAAACCAGAGGGGAGCTAAGGCTCTCTGTCCACTGATCCACGATGACCTGAATCCTGGTAATGACTGTGTGAGAGAACTAGGAAGCAGCTCCTGCTCAGCTGAATGTTGAGATGACTGTGGCCCCAGTCTCCTAAGATCCTGAAGCAGAGGGCTCAGCTAAGCCAGGCCTGGATTCCTGACGACAGGACTTAAGATCATAAAGGTCGGCTGTTTTAAGCCATGCAGTCTTAGGGTGATTTGTTACCTGGTGATAGCTAACCGAAATAAATTCCACTCTAAAAGATGACTTGAGTGAATGAAGAGGCTCTAACAGAGCATGTACAAAGTGGACAGCCAGGACAGAGTGGGGACAGCAGACAAAGGGACAAAAGCTCCACTTATGTCGAGGAAGCCCTGCAGAGAAGTCTCCAGTGAGCCACTGGGAGTGTCCATGAGAGAAATGATGGATTGTAGCACACACTGAGCTTCAAAACAGCAAAGCCATCAGCAAGGAAGAAACTTTTCTCAGTCCTCCTTATCTTTCTTCTATTCCTCATCCCAGTCCCAGAGATGCTGAAACCCTGGTTTTCTTTTCCCTTCCTCTCTTCTTTCTTTCCCTCCCTCCCTTCCTTCTTTTTTTGTACTAAGGATCGAACCCAGGGACATTCTACCTCTAAGCTACATCTCCAGCCCTATTTTATTTTTTGTTTTATAACAGGGTCTCACTAAGCTGTGGAGGGCCTTGCTAAGTTGCTGAGGCTGACCATGAATCTCTGAAACTCTTGTCTCAGCCTTCCAAGTACTGGGATTACAAGCGTGTGCCACTATGCCTGGTTGAGACCATGATTTTCAAAGGAGAAATGCAGAAGAAGAGAGCATATGGCAAGCACATCCCTGTGCCCCTCTGCAGAGGTCTGCTTGAAGTGGGTTCTGGATGGGGAAGGGAAAATGATTTTGCTTTAACTTGAGTTTACATAATAATTAATATTTTGGACTGGACAATTTCTGTTTATGAACTGAAGCTGTGTTTTGTGACTTAAAGAGGCCAGGAAAGTCAGCTTTGTTTTCATGGACTGAGAATGATTACCTCTAACTGAACACATATTTAAAATAAAATTACAGCTGGCTATGGTGGCACATGCCTATAATCCCAATACTTGGAAGGCTAAGACAAGAGGATCACAGGTTTGAGGCTAGCCTCAGCAACTTAGCTAAACCTTTAGCAACTTGGTGAGACCCAGTCTCAAAATAAAAAATAAAAAGGACAGAGAGTGTAGGTCGGAGGTAGAATGCCCTGGATTCAATCCCTAGTATAAATAAATGAATAAATAAATAAATAAATAATTGCATTTTGATATGGCACTAATTGTGTTTCTTTGACATACTGGTTACAAATATATTTTAAATATTTAAAAATTGGTAGGTTAGTTATGCTGTCTATAGTAGTACCAACTTTGTCATTCTTTTTCTTAGTAACTTTGGACAACAATTTATTGAATATTATTTTTTGTTTTGTTTATTTACCAGGAACATATCATATTTTTGAAGTTCAGGATATAATCTCTGAAGGCATTTTATCGTTATTTCTAAAAGTTAAAATCTGGATGAATAGGCAGAGCACAGAGGATTTTAGGTTGGTGAAACTGCTCTGTATGATACAACGGTGGAGACATGCCAGTCTACATTTGTCAGAACCTACAGAATGTAGAGTACCAAGAATGAACCTAATGAGAACCATGGACTTTGGGTGACAATGATGTGTTGGCATAGGTTTATCAATTCTAAAGATTGTTCCACTGCTGTGCAGGTTTACGATGGAGGGGCTGTGCATGTGTGGAGAGTCTCTGTACCTTCTGCTCAATTTTGCTGTGAACCTAAAACAGCTTTTTAAAAAGTTAAGTCTGTTTAGAGATAAAAATAAGAGTTAACTAAGCTCTCTCCCCTCCTTGTCACTTATGTGATGAGTTACTAAATATGTAATTAATTTGTAATATCCCCAGATAAAGAGAGAGAAACACTTGCTTATTTATATTTTAATTTGTAAATTGTTCTTCCATTTATTGAGTGCTCTTATAATGAAAGGAAGGAGAATTGAACATAACTAGTCTGGACAAATCAATAAAGAGGAGAAAGCATTTGCACATGATTACAGACAGCATCTTTTAATTAGGGGAGGAGATAAGCCAGCCAGACATATCTCTCCTCTGCCCTTCTCTATTCTGTGCCCCAAGAGACCAGCCTCAGTGGGCTCTCTTGCTCAGCATCCCGTACCCTCTGGCTTGAAGTTGGGTTGGGCAGTGGGAAGAAGGTCATGTGGTACTTGCTGCCACTGCCCCTCTGCTTTGACTCCGTGTCAGCCGCCGCCATGTTCCTCCAGGGTGACAGGTCCTGTTGCGTTGCCAGATTCTGTGGCTGCCACTCTCACCAAGCTCCAGTAACCGTGCTTCCGACCCTGGCCCCTTTGGATCTATTAGCGGTAATGGCTTTCTGCTGCTCCTAGTCTTGGGCTCCCCATCATCCATCAAGGCTCCCTTAATCCTGTTCACACCTGTGTGAATAATCACACCCCTAAAAACATTCTTTAAAATCCCAGCTGAATGCACTGTTTGTTTCCTGCCAAGGGTCCTGGCTCACATAGGGAGGTACTGATTGTGTGCCTGAAGGATTCAGAAACCCAGTGAAAACGTCAAATCTGGTTAATAGGTAAGGGTTTTGCTTTCTACATCTATCCACATCTTAGAATTATATGACTTGCTTAATTTTGCCCTTAGTATTATTTAACAGCAAGTGCTCATACGAGTGAGTTTCTTTTAATTCTTTTTGACTAGAGAAACTCATTTTTGGATTTGGTCGCCAGAATGGACTCTGAAACATTAGAGAATAAACTCTTTAGAGAATGAACTTGCTGAACTCAGAGCTGATGCTAGGGCCTTGAACCTGGCCTCTGACCCCCTGAGAATCCTTGCTGGTGGCTCCTTTTGCTCCGTGTGCACCTAACCCGCCATGTCAGGGGAATTTTATGCTTCGAAGTCTGGATTCAGCAACTGTAAGCTGGGTGTAGAAAATTAATAATGAGGAAATAAAGTTGAAACCACAAAATCACCTGCTAACCAAAACATGCTAAAATAAAGTTTCCTCTAAATCCCAGTGTTAATTCAAGCCTCAGATGAATGCCAGGTGAGACAAATGAGCCCTCTGTGGAAGGGACGTTGACAGATTCAGACCTTATGGAAAAAAGGAACTATGGCCAATTCCAAACCTCAGCTCTTTCCAAAAAAAACCTGTGTCTTCTGGCTCAAGACCAAATTACCCAACTTGGGATCTGTTCATAGGACTTAGTCTTATTAATTTCTATGGCATTTTGCCTAAAACGAGGGCACACACATAAATCTGTGTTTGGTTAATGTTTCAGACGAATTGAGCTTTAAATTGATAGATCAAAATCTATGTTGCTAGTTAACAGCTAAATCAATATAGTTAAAAAGAACAAAACTTGTTAAAAACAGGAGGCTCCACTTTACAAAACGAGTTTTGGTAGCCTCTGGGGTTAGTCATCAATAGCCACTCTCCTCTTCAGAAATGCGCTTCCTGCCCCTGTGAGATGAGGCCTGGCCATGTGCCTGGCTTTGGCCAATGAAATGTAAGGGAAAGTGGCAGCTGGCACTTCTGGATGGAGGCTTTATGTATGTATGTGCAATGATTTCTTTCTTTCTTTCGCCCATGGCATCTGGCAAGGCCTCTACTAGTGGCTATTCCATTGGTCTAGGCTCCTAACTGAGTTGGAGCAGAACCCCTACGGTGATCATGAATGCAACGCAGCCTTGCTGTCATCACTGAGCGAGATGCTGGGGCCATTCGTCCACCGTATCACTGAGCCCATACAGAAAGTAGTAAGTTCCTGAGAACTCCATCCTCAAACACAAGAAATGTAGCCCCACATTAACATTGGATGGGGAATATTTATAATCAGGAGTTGTATTTTCAATGAAGGACTATGCAGAAAATACACCTACTAAGAATAGATGTAACTCACAGGTGTTATGAACAATTGAACAATTTTATGTGGGAATAGATGCATTTATAACACTAAAAATGTAACAGTATAAAATGTCTGTGTGTGTGTGTGTGTGTGTGTGTGTGTGTGTGTGTGTGTGTGGTGCTAGGGATTGAACCCAGGGACATTCTACCTCTGAGCTACACAACTAACCTTTTTTATTTGGAAACAGAACCTTGCTAAGTTGCTGAGGCTGGCCTCAAACCTGACATCTTTCTGTCTCAGCCTCCCAAGTACTGGGATTACAGGCATGCACCACCACCACATCTGGCTATAAAATTTCATTATAATTTACAATAGACATATACAATGTGCACTGATTCTATAAGAAACCCCAACTCTTCTGTAATTATTTTTTGCCTATCAAAGGTGATGGTGCACACCTGTAATTCCAGTACTTGGGAGGCTGAAACAGGAGGATTATAGGTTCAAGGCCAGCCTCGGCAACTTAGTAAGACTCTGTTTCAAAATAAAATAAAAAATAAATAAAAAGGACTGGGGGTGTAGCTCAGAGGTAGAATGCCCCTGGGTTAAATTTCCAGTACCAAAAATAAAAGTGATAGAATTTTAGAATTTTAGAAACTTGATGTTGTTGTTTGATGTTTGCTCACTCTCTTAGACTTTGAAGAACTCTGGTGGAGAGCAGGGACTGCCAATGGGGGCTGTGGACATGATTTGGATGGCTCACATCTTTTTAAAAGCTTGGTGCCTTTGTTTATTCTATTTTATTCTAAAATCATTCCAACTACATTTAGAATTGCATTTGTCTGTTTCAAAAGTGATGGTGACAGTTGTTGAAGGCTTCCTTGAGTATTTCTGTTCTGCACGTTCATAGGTCAGGGATTTCCGATTGGGATTCGCCTGATCTACTTGCACATCAGGGTCATTTGCCTCCTTCTTCTTCCCATTAAGCTGCACTGGGGTACAATGGAGCTGGAGAAATTTGACCCTGGAGTGTGTGAGGGATGTGTGGAAGCAGGAAGACAGGAGCTGTCACACCTCTTTGTTCCAGAACAGCAGTGGGTACCTGTTTATTGATAAACAATCTTGGCTATTTTTTTTAACACCAGGTAATAAAGTCTTTGCTCCCCAAAGCCTCCCTAAGTCAGTTCCAGTTTCCAGAAGGAGTGACCTGTCAAAGTTACTAGAACTGCAAAATAGCCCAATGAGAGTCTTGACTATTTTTCACTGAGTCCTAGGTTTGATTTTTTATACATTGTCTATTTTATTTTATTTATTTTATTTTTATTTTTTTGTGGTACTGGGGATTGAACTCAGGGGCATTGTACCTCCGTGCTATACCCCCAGCTCTATTTTTTATTCTTCATTTTGAAACCGAGTCTCACTGAGTTGCAGAGTGCCTCACTAGGTAGCTGAGGCTGGCCAACCCGGAACCTCCGGTCTCAGCCTCCCGAATGCTGGGATTACAAGCGTGTGCCACCACGCCCAGCTCATTGTCTATTTTAAAACTCTGTGGGAACAAAGGTTAACTTGTGGATCTTTTTCCAAAAGAGATGCTCCAATTTCCTCTCTAATGGAAGAGATCTACCCCAAAGGTTTATTGTCCTATAAGTTTTAACGGGTCCTATTGCTGCCACAGGCACTGGGAAGCAGAGAATGAGTGGTGTGCTGGCAACAGAAAGGTGGTGTGACCACAGAGTCAGCTCTTCCTTGTATCTTGTTCTCCAGACAATCCCATGACTACTGTTAGGAAAGTAGAGACTAAAGTTTGCAGCTTCCTTGTAAAAACTGACTCTAGAGAGACAATAGCAGTGGATACTGATTTTGTAACTATAGTGGCAGTGTGGTCAGCATGCTGCTCAGCCCCAGCGTCTGTAGCCACATGAGATAGTAGCTCACTAGCTGACTGAACCCAGGCTAAACAAGGGGGAGCAAGGCTTTGCACATCCAGCCTGGTATCCCTTGCTTGCCACAGTGGACATGTGGACATGTTACGTATGGTATCCACTTCTATCTATGTTACATGTCTGTAGCTAATCAATAAGGTTTCCTTGGTCTGCATAGGGAGACCATTGGCTTTAGAGCTCACAGAAGAAGAACTTGAGAGATGCGCTTGTGGGATGGAATGAAAGAGAACAGATCTAATGATTCTATGATATCTGGAGATGCAGGGGGCTTGCAGTGCAGAGTCAGGGGTCAGTGGGGCTGGACACCATTGGGCTGTCTGTGATCATCTTAAGGGATGACAGACCTGACATCATCATTGTTGTTGTTGCTGTTGTTATTATTATTATTTCTGTAGTAGATTAGCATGGTGTTTGGTACTTATTAAAAGCTTAATCAACCTCTTAAAAATCAATGTCTCTGGATTGGCTCAGATGACTACATGAAAGAGAAGGCTTGGAATGAGAAACAACATAACTTTTAGATGGAAAAATGATAGAAAAACTGTGAGTAAGGAATGCTTCTGGAACAAAGGAACAGAGAAGTGTTGAGCCAAGGGTGCTCAGGAAGTCTTATCTTCTGACCCAAGCTAAACCCCACGTTCTCTCTGTGCCCTGGAAAGACTACTAAGCTGAGATGGTGGAGGTGAGTGCTCTACCCGGGATGACTCCAGTGACAGTAAGTCTCTGAACTTCTCCCCAGATGAAAGCTGAAGGTAATTCCCTGTGCTCTGCCTCCATCACTGGAAGCTTGAGACTAGAAGGAAAACTGAAAGTGCCCTGAAAATTCCAAGTCTGCTGCAGTGTGAGTAATTCTATGACCAGGGATGGCAGCAAAGGCAGGAAAACTGTATCATCCTTCTTCGTGTTGGACGATGACAGACATTTAAAGCCCAGACCCTAAAGTCTGCAGTCTTTTAGGACCAGAAATAGTTTTCAAATAATCACAAGGCATTCCAATAACAGCAAACTAAATGCCTTGAGCGCAGTTTCAGCGTCTCAGGAGGGCAGCCTCACCCCAGGTTTCTTCTGATGGTCACTGGATTAAGAAAGGTGTTTGTGAACCTTTGACATAAATGTCAGCGGGCTTTCCCTCACACAGGGGCTGTATCCAGCCAAGGGGTTCTGTTTTATTTGGTCTGAGTAAGCTGATGTTTTGTGACAACCAGTTCCGGATGTTTTATAAACAATTATCCTGACAGTTTGATGGACGAAGATAACATGTGGGTATCATCTGCACCACAACGAGAGGCAGATGATTGTTTTGACAGAAACAATCATTGGCAACATGAAAATGGAGAAGCAGAGCCTGAGGCTCACACTGTCCAAAGATGTAGGGCTGGATCAAAACCCGCCTGAGATTAGGCCAGCGGCTTGGTGACAGTCCTGATCTGAGCATTAGATGGGAGCTGCAGGGGACTCAACTATGAAAAGCCTTTGTTTTCTGTTGTGAATTCGAATAAAACCCAGGAAACTGGAGGCACGTCCAACTATAGTGACAGTAAAATCCATAAGTTAGCTTGCCCCTGGATTTACTTTGATTCATGGCATGGGTCTTTTTTAGTTTAATTTTTATTGTGGGGAGTTTAAGTTTTATGTCCTATTTTCTTCCTTAATCATTTCCTAAAAATTTATACATAATTCACATGCCATAAACTTTACCCGTTAATAATGGGTCTTAGTACACTCATAGATATATGTGACCGTCACTGCTATTTCAAGAATATCTTCATCACCCCCAAAGGAAACCATACTCACTAGCAGGTGTTTCCTATGACTCTCACCAGCCCCAGCCTCTGGCCGTCATGAATCTACTTCTTTCTCTATGGAGTTGCCTTTTCTAGACACTTCATGTAAATGGCATCATATAGTATGTGGGTTTTTTTTAAATGTCTGGCTTAATTCACTTGGTGAATTTTTGAGGTGTTTGGTGTTTTTGAGGTTCATCTGTGTTTTAGCATATATTCATACTTTATTACTTTTTATGACCAAATAATATTCCATTGCTTAGACTATATTTTATTCTATTTATCAGTTGATGGCCATCTGGGTTGTTTCTACTTTTTGGCTATTACATATAATGCTGCTATGAATATGTTTATGTAAGTTTTTGTGTGGACATGTATTTTTCACTGTCTTGGATATATATCTAGGAGAGAAATTATAGTATAAGTTGTAGCTTTATGTTTTTATTTTCAATGTGAGGATTGAACCCAGGGCCTGGCACCTGCTAGGCAAGTGCTCTGCCACTGAGCTATTCCTCCAGCCCTTAGGTTTAACTGTTTAAGGAGCCATAGTTTCAATTTTTAGCATCAATGTATCTCCTTGTCAGGCAAAAATGCTTTACCCAACACCAGATTGTATGGTACAAATGATGGGTTTTCTAGGGAACACAGCATTCAGAGTGGGTGGTGACCATGGAAGCCATATTCATAGCGTCCCCTGGGAGAGCGACAGAAGCTCTAGGTGGACATACACACTTCATCTTAGGATGGAAGAGTGTCAATGTGGTCTCCTTTTCTTCAGCAGGCAGTGTCTGTCACAAGAGCTATAGGGCAGATGGACCCTCCAGGGGAAAGGACAGGAGGTGTTTTGGCCACCTGGTAATTCTGAGCAGAAGGGCCTCTAAGGCACCCCAGCCTGATTCTGAGGGTCTACAAAGAGCAGTGAGTCACCTGGGCATGCGATCTAGAGAAGTGTGGACCTCGCCGGATGCCAGACCCCTCTGTGACTTGATTTCTTTCTGGCCTATGACTCACGTGGAAGGATTTATAAGATAATGTGGACCTAACAGTCTTTCTGTTCTTTTCTGCAGCTGTATCTGGACACAGGCAGATGAAGCTGAATCAGTATTTTTTTCCACCCTTAATTTGATTCAGCACAGCAGGGTCTGGACGAGGCAGGAAATCAGGAAGCAAGAAAACTCACAGTGAATGTGAGAAAGGAAAGTTCAGTTCAGCTTAAAGTTAAACCAACACCAGGGTTAGCGGAGGCATTATGCAAATCAGCATTTTCTCCCTGAGTCAGAAGTGTAGACATATTGAATAACAGAAATAGGAGGCCTTTGATATGCTTGGAGTTTGATTCTAAGGCTCATATTTGCATTTCCTAGAAATCAGCATTCTTATCATTTCTCCAAAGATCAGAAAGAGTGAGTGAGGGTTTGGTCTCCTAGTCACTACTCATCAGTTTAATATTATGTTAACAGTAGTACAGCAATTTTGTAAAAAAAAAATAAAGATAGGAGGACCCAAAAAAGTTCTTTGGATTCCATAACATATAATAATTTAGAGCTGATACGCTCAATACCAGTGTTCAAGGCTACATATGGTGCAGAACATTTGAAAATAAGTGAATCTGGCATAAATCTTTGCAAAGGGTAGAGCCATAGGGATAGACCTCCAGCATGTGAGAGATTCCATGTGGTGTGGCCCTCAAGGGACCATGGTTTAAGATCCCTTTTGAATATCTGGAAAGACCTGTGAAAACCATGCATAAGAGCTGATGTTTTATGAGGACTTGCTGTGTGTGCCAGGCAGTATTTTGAGTATTTCTTGTGTATTAATTCCTCTAATCCTCAAAATAATCCTGTAGGCATGATGGATGTATGTTACTTTCAAATAATTCAGAAAAGAGAGAGAGAGAGAGAGAGAGAGAGAGAGAGAGAGAGAGAGAGAAGAAGAAGAAGAAGAAGAAGAAGAAGAAGAAGAGGAGGAGGAGGAGGAGGAGGAGGAGGAGGAGGAGGAGGAGAATGATAGAGCAAATGGGAAAAGAAGAAATCCAAATAAAGAATAAGATTTCAACTGAGGGTGATGATACACACCTGTAAGCCTAGTACTTGGGAGGCTGAGACAGAAGGATTGCAAGTTCAAGGCCAGCCTCTGCAACTTAGTGAGACCTCAGCAGTTTAGCAAGACCTGGTTTCAAAATTAAAAATAAAAAGGGCTGGGAGGTAGCTTGGAGTTAGAATGCCCTGTGACCAATCCCTAGTACGGAAAAAAAAAAAAGTAAGATTTCTTGATACTATTATAGAAACTTTTCTCTAAACTTGAAATTATATCAAAGTAAACATTTAGCAAAAATACCCCTATGAAGAAGACATTGTTATTATTACTCTCATTTTAGATAGGAGAAAACTGAGGCTTGAAGGAGTTTAGTAACTTTGCTTTCGATCCCCTCATACCAAGTAGAGGAGCCAGGGTTCCAGATTGTTGTTTAGAGAGACTGAGAAAGAGACACAAAACAGCTATACTATCAGTTGTTCAAGTAGTTGTTTTAGTCTTTGTTGCTTGTTCCGTGCTGTAGACTGAATATTTGTGTCCCCTCAAAGTTCATCCGTTGATATCCTAACCTTCAATGTGATGCAATGTGGAGTTGGGGACTTTGAAAGGTGATCAAGTTCTACAGATATAAGTCTCATGAATGGGATTACTGCCTTTATAAAAGCAGCACCCAAGAGACCCTTCACCCCTGGGTCTCATGGGAGGACACAGAGACAGCCAACTACAAACCAGGAAATACACCCTCACTGATGAGGTAGCTTAGAAGTATGAATGTTAGGTAGAAAAAGAGGTATCGGGAAAATTCATAAAAATATAGTTTTTAGCCTTTTTAAAAATCCGGAGAGTGTCGTCCACCCCTTAAAAAAAAAATTTTGGTTCAGCCCAAGAGAAACTACAGCCCAGCCCACCGCCCACCGGAGATGTACCCGCACACACACCTGGAAAGAGGAGGAGCCAAAATCTCACCTGGAACTCAACCTATAAAAATCTTGGAAACTGAGAGTGAGGGGCTGGAAGGACCCCGCCCTCTCCTATACCCTCTGGAATCCACGTGTCGCTCTCTCTCTTGGACTCCTGCCCGGGATTGGGGACCATGCCCTAAGCTGTCTGCACTCCCCGTCTTTTCGTCCACCCCAGTTTTCCTCGCCCTGACCTGTTCCTGAATAAATCTGCCAGATGTTGTGATTTGATATGTGTTAAAATTCTTTTTTTCACAATATCAACAAACCTGGATTAGTATTCTATTTTTGGGGTACGGCCCAAACCCCATAACATCACCAGACAGCAAAACCACTGGTGCTTTGATCTTGGACATCCCATCCTCTGGACTGTGGAAAACAAACTTGTTTATCAGTCACCCTGTTTGTGATATTTTGCGATAGCAGCCCTGACAGAAACACAATTTTGATCTTGCCACCGAGTTTAGCATGGGGTGCTTGGGCAAACCTGGTGGAGGTCCAGGCTGGGTATGGGAGGTGGACTCTGAGGCTGGGACATACCATCCAGTCCAGAGCTCCTCAAAGTGTGGATTGTGAACCATTGCTGGTCTATACATTCTTACCAGTTCACAGTGAGATAAACATAGAAAGTGAGGGTAAGCATTGGAAACCTTTAAGCAATTTGACATTACTGCCACATCCAAACATTGTTTTTCCTGATAATTCATTTTTACTGTAGTTTGAAAAAGATTAGTCTTCATGGATTGGGGACCAAAAAACAAAAAAAACAAAAAAATGTGTACTTTCATCATAGATAGTTTGAGAAGGACAGGTCTAGTCAGCCATCCCTTCTCTCTTTGAAGATGAGAAAAATCAAGACTCAGAGTAACTAAGAGCTCTTTTGAGGTCTCCCAATTGTCTGGGAGAGGAAGGACTAGACCTGGGTGTTCTGGTTCCAGCTCTGATGCCTTGAGCATCTAAGGGATGTCATTCCCTCTATGCCTGCACACATGCTAGGCAGCTGTAAGGCCAGCCCAGAGCCCCTCTCTCCTCTATCTTCAAGTTGCTCCCAGGTACTAGAATAGGAGCCGGAACACTGGCCGAAGCCTGTTAATATCTGGTGTCACTGAATTCAGGCTCCAGGCTTAGGGAGAGAGGAGATTTCTCTGGAAACACAGGTGCTGATGTCTCATCGTTCCCTGCCTCTACTGCTCACTTGCTTGTTATTACTTGGAAAAGATGGATCACTGGTGAGAATAAATAGGAATAGAGGTCATTTGGAATGTTTCCCAAGGATATGGCACCTTTTTAATCCCATCGAAGTTCATAAATTTTCCAGCTATGCCAGAAGCACATGTTTGCAGGGTGTAGAAGCCAGTTGGCGTCCTCAGTGGAACAAATGGAAAATTCTGGCTGTGGAAGCCAACAGGAATTTTTCACCTTAATTAAGAAAGGACTCCACAGTATCAAAAGCGTAGGTAGGGAAGGTGAGGCCTGGCTTTTGGCTTCATTAAAACAAACTTTGCTTAATTAGAACTTCGTTAACACAAATTGGAAAAGATCAAGGCTAAAGCCCATTGAATTTGACCCAGTTAGGTATTAAAATCCTACAGTTTAACCCCTGCTCTTGAGAGCAGTCCTACATCCCCTTAGTTTTATAGGTAACAAACTTGATCTGCTTCTTAAGGGAACATGACTCTGGTGGTTTTGAAATATTACAGGTAAAGGGCCATTTTCAGTTGAAGTTCTCTGATTCAATAAATAGGGAGTTTCATTCACATTGAACAAGAGCTTAAGATCGTTCTTGCTATCTGGCTGCTTGCAAAAGTCAAGTCAGTAAACTCTGCAGGACAAAATGTTTCTCAGGTTGAATAGCTTCATATTAATGAAACGTAAATAAAACCAGAGAAAGGGAAATTTTAGAAATCCAAATAAATGCCCTTAATGTGATTTGTCCTCTCCAACAGCTCCTCGGATTCCTCTTCCTCTGAGGTCATGTCTCAGGCGCCTTTTATAGCGATCACCCCGCTATTCCACATTTCAACAAAATACACACATTGCTCTCTTATGTTCTTGTTTGCTATTTCTGTTGGAAACATGAAAGTTGCATCAGCTAGCTAGAAATTCTAGAGGAATTTAGGAAGAATGGATCAATTGTTTGACAACAAACATAGTAAGTCCCATGTGACTAAATAAATTCTTATACATGAAAGCAAGAATATTGCACTTTGGATGTTTAACTATAAAGTTCGGTCTAAAAAGTGATTGGGCAGGCAATCAGTGTGTGTATGTGAGGGGGCGTATTATTTCAACACAAAATTAATTTGAAAAGTCTTAGATGACGAGGCAGGGATTAATGGACATGTGAAAGTTAATGTTTTCTATTACTGAGGTTGTTTTGTACTTGGCTTAAGAAAATGGATCTGGGGTAATCTAGGTTTTTTAAACTCTTGCCAATGAAGTGGCTTCAGTTTGATTGTAGTTTGAAAGGGACTGACCCTGCTCTGTAGCCTTGATGTGTGGTGTGAATTTGGGAAATGGAACTCATGTTTGTCTTTCAGTGCCCAATGGCCAAAGGCTCTCTTAGCCAGTCCCATATGTCTGTCAGAAAAATCAGTCCTCTCCTCTCTGTCCCAGGATCATGTGAGATTCACCACACGACACTCAGAAAACATGAGATCATCTTTACATAATGAGGGAGTCAAAGCTGGGACCCAATTTCATATTTTTTCCCACAGATTTTGTTTTCCTCTCTTGTCACTCATATCTGAGAGGCTGACAGTTACCAGGGGCCACGGCCAGCACGAGGGAGAATGTGTCATTACTGGCTGTGCTGGCCATAGCAACATGTCTGTCTTGGAGCAGATCCAGCGTGGACGAACAAGCAGAAGAATGCTTCAGAAGGCTTGAGACCAAAGAGACCAAAGGTGATGGGGCTGTCCATCAGGAACTTTCAATGACTAGTAACAGGATATTCACACAGTCATTTCATTTTTCAACAAATTATCAATTGGCTGAGCAAATAATTAATGGTGGCTTATTGCTAGTTGGCAACTCCTCAAAAAGTCTACATTTGAGAAGGACCCTCATTTCTCATAACCCTCGCCAGTGCAGAATTACAATGTCAGTCAGCAGATGTACCCAGCAGCAGGAGCACTGTGTAATAGATGTAGAGCACTGTGTGATTCGATGCAATCGAGGCATCCCCTATGAATAAGATATATTTCTTATTCACAAAAGAAGCTCTGAGTCACTGGGAGAAAAAGATGTGCAACCACGTTTTTCCAAAGTGGTAAGATGAGAGGTACATTAGATGTACAAAGAAGGGGCTACAGGAACGTGGAGGCGGGGGTCAGCTGACTATGTTGGGAAGGTGAGAAAGCATCAGAGGGGGAGAGAATTTAGCTTTCTGGGAGCATGGGCAGACGTTACCAAAAGGAAGGGTATTTTAAGCAAAGAAGTGTATCAGGTATAAAGGCAAGGTCAAGCATGTATTTGGCCTTTTGGGGGTACAGGTAGATGGCAGTTCCACTGTCATGAGTCTCCCAAGGAATCCCATTTTCAAGACTATTGTCTCACTTTGGACTGAAGCATGTGATTTGAAAAGCCAATCTGAGTAATGGCTTCTTTGTTCCAGCTGTCTCAAGCTGCTCCTAGAAATGATGACTGCACTGACCCCCCAGCGGGAGTTATTGCTGGGGAGATGGCCAGCCTCACCAAACGGCACCCTAGACTGTTGCATCCAGCAGTGAATAGAAGCAGGGTAACTCTGGAGTGGCACCATGTACAAAGAAAGGCAGAGGGCGGAGGGTTCCAGATTAGTCCTGATGTGGCATCATATACAGAGAAAGGCAGAGGGCAGAGAGTTCTGGGTTAGCCAGGCCTAGAGACAACAAAAGGAGATGGGGACTTTGTATTTATTTATTTATTTATTTATTTATTTATTTATTTATTTATTTTGGTACTGGGGATTGAACTCAGGGGCATTCCACCTCCGAGCTACACCCTCAGCCCTATTTTTTATTCTTTATTTTGAAACAGGGTCTCACTAAGTTGTGGATGGCCTCACTAAGTAGCTGAGGCTGGTTGCAAACCAGATGTTCTGGTCTCAGCCTCCCAAGTACTGGAATTAGTGCGCCACCACACCCAGCAAGATGGGGACTTTTGACTGAAGGTAGACACAGGATTCATGATCATTAGATGCAGGGGCTATCATGGAAGAACAAAGGGACTTCGCTCCAGCAGATATCAGAAGATTCCCTCTATGAACCCCAGATTCCTCTTTTGTTAAGTGAACTAGATCTGCTGTTGGAAAACTGTATCTTAGATCCCTAGGATTCCATGAAGCTACCTCAGACCACACCTACCCACCCTCACGTCAACCAAAGTATTCTGGTTCAATCTGCATTCTTGGCAATCGCATAGTATATAATTTGAAAACATATTTTACAGTTAAGAAGAGGAAAACCTTGGAATAGAGAATCAGATGTTGACCCTCTCTGATTCTAAGCCTCCTTTACTTCCTCTGCAGTTTCATAGTACTGATTTATAATGCACAATTCTACCCACTATAATGCACAATTCTACCCTATGCATTAGTCCACTTTGCATTACTTTACCAAAATACCTGACACAGGCTAACTTTATAAAGAAAAGTAGTTTATGTAGCTCACCGTTTTGAAGGGTAAAAGTCTAAATAACATGGAATAGCAAGCGTGCCATGGAGAGGAGGTGAGCATGTCTGGGAGGAAGGAATCACATTTCTCTACAGGAAGCCAAACGGAGACTTAGGGCTCAGGCTTTTATAACAGCTCAGTCTTCAGAGAAGTCACTCCAAGACACAAGTATGCCTCCAAGAGGGCAAGGCCCCAATGATATAAGGGGCATTTTACTCCCAGATCATTTTAGAAAATGTTATTTTGAAAAAGGATCTCATAATCTGCTTAAAATCTTCCTTCAGGAGCCTCTGGGAGTACATGAATGTGCCACCACAGTGGACTTTTTTTTTTTTTAGACTCAAGTCCTCCCTCTTAAACATTTCATCACCCTGAGAACTAAGCTCCCAGCACATGAACCTTTGTCAGCACAATATCATCCAAACCACTGCACCTTGTGTTATCCTTTGTTTCAAAGATATGTACTTATTTTTTCTCTTGAGATTTTTTCTTCTCTGCAAAGGCAAGTATATGACTAGTGAATGTTCCCAGACATACCAGCCTCCTTTCTGTTCTTCTAATCCAGCAAGTTCATACCTTAGGGTCTTTTCATTTGCAATTTTCTCTATCCAGAACACATTCTCCCAGATATCCATAAAATTCACTCCTTTACTTCCTTTAGGTCCCTACTCAAATGTGACCTTATCTGATGATCCTTCCTGAATACCTTGTTATAACAGAACCTACATTCCTCTCTCTCTCTCTCTCTCTCTCTCTCTCTCTCTCTCTCTCACACACACACACACACACACACACACACACACACACACACACACACACGCTTCCAGACCTTCTTATTCTGTTTGAATTTTTCCATACCACTTGCCATATTTTATGTTACATTATTTATTTCATGTCTGTCTCATCCCACAAGAATGTAAATCCCAAAGGGCAAGGACTTTTCCATTTTGATCATTGATGTATCTCAAGCCCCTGGAACAGAGCGTAGCATGGAATTATCACCCAATCACTGGAAGCATTTGGGACTCAGCACCTGTCCAGCCAAGACCTCCTGTTATGTAAAGTCAGATCCCACTGGAGCCATTGACAGTTTAGCCAAATGTTCTTTTTGTCTGTAACAGCCAAACGGGTGTACCAACAAAACTCACCTCAAGGACTGACAGTAGCAGGACAGGGTGGTCAAGAAAGGGCAGGGGATCTGGAGGTCCAGGGCTTGGAGTTTGGTCCTGTGTTGCATACCAGTGGGATGCTTTTAGGCAAGTTGCTTAATGTCTCCATTAAGGTAATGTTGACCTATCACACAAGGTTGCTATGAGGATTATATAAAGCAAAGCATAAAAAGTGATGTATAATCTACAAGGAACCATGCTAGATAGATGTAGCTTCCAGAAAATGAGACTATAGGAGACCTGGACTTCAAGTTGCCCTTGAGCCAGTACTATGGCTTCTGATGCTCACTTAATTTCTCAGGCAATGGAGATAAAAATACCCCTCTCTGTTTGGACGTAGGGAAGTGAATCAGTTTATCTAATTAAAACACCCATCCACTTTATGATTCATGATTTCATGTTTCTGATGAAACTAGTAAAATAATAATAATAATAATACTGAAGGAAGAAAGTTATTGAAACTACCAGGTTTTCAAGTTAATAGTCTCTCTAAATATTTTCTTCCAGCCCTATGGAATCATCTGTTACCACTTGGAAAGGCCTCTTTGCTTTATTTTAAAATGTATGCTAATTTGTTTCATTTCCACACATTTATACTATGCACCTCAGCCCCTGAGATTCAGGGGGGGGAAATATCATGTATCTATGGAATGCATTTGGCACTTAGCTTGAATTGCTTCCCCTAAGAAACTATTTTATATTTATTACTGTTGATATAAAACGCTTGAACACTTGGGAGGCAGCGTGTTAGGAGGTAATGAACACTGAAGAAAAGTGAAGAATCTGAGCTCTTGTCCTGGTCCTAGCACCAGTTAGTTAAGGGACCTTGGGCAAGTTGCTGTCTCTTTGGACCTCATTTTCAGTATCTGTGTGTGTACATGCCACTTATCCATTATGTAGGTAATAGAGAGGAGAAAAAAGTCACATGAAGTGCCGACTACAGACTATTAGGGAGAGAACTTCTTTTGCTTCGGAACAACCTTATATGGGTATGTTTGCTTATGAATATGAGACCCACTGGGCATAGCTTGACTGGACGAAGAGTGAAACAAAAAGAAATATGTTTCTCTGCATTATAGAGGGACCCCAGCTCTCTGCTAGGTGTCCTCTTAGTGTTCCGTGGCCAGGTCCCTGCCCTCTGCTTATGATACATTTTTAAGGACTCCTCCTCTTGGGGGTCCCATTCAGGTCCCCCAAGTGCACATTCCCTCACCCCTTTGTGTGTGCATGAGCTTCTGATTCATGACATCTAATGCTCTTGGGATCACAGTTTTTAGGATACCACAGGCTATACAGAGAGCTGCTCAGCCCAGGGTGCCTGGGCTGCACCCCTTTCTGGTCTTTGCACCCCTGCCCATGGCCCTTACCAACGCCTAGGAGTGAGGGCCCAGCTCTCTTGCCTCTCCTGCCTCGGGCACAGCTTGGGGTGTGACTTCCATGCCAGGGTACCCTCAGGATCAGGTGGAGCCTCCCCTCTGTAGGACGTGGCCTGAGCCCACACCCTTGCGTGGCTTCCTCCCCTTCCTGGTGGCCTCACCCACTTTTGTACCAGTCTCCTTTAGAAGCACTTCTTTAGTAAATCACTTACTCACAATCCCTCATCCCAGAAGCCCAGCCTAAAACACCCTCTATTTCCTAGAGCAGGGACTCTGAATCCTATTTTAGGTCATAGGTACCTTTATGAATCTGATGAAAGCACAAGGCACTTGAAAAACAGTGCCCATGCATGGGTTGGTTTGCATTTGCTCCCAAATCCTGGAAGTATAAGAAATGTTTCATGCTTCATTTTTCCAAATCCTATCTGACTCAGCCTTCCACCCACCAGGCGGCTGAGCGATCCAAGGAGGGCCTTTCTTACTCCTCATCACTCTTCACTAACGATCCGCCAGGACACCTGGCCCTGACGCACTGGGAAGGGCCTCGGAGCTCAGCCCAACAGGGGAGGTTCCTGTTCTTAGTAGAGAGGTGCAGTCGATGATGTGCTGGTTTCCCTGAGGCTCCAGACTGCAGTGCTGGTGCTCAGACCTCTTGGGCCTCCTGCAGGAAGCTCACACCCTACCACTTGCATGGGGCCCAATCCCTCCATGCTGCTCTGCTGAGCCGTACAGACAGCGCCTCTCCCCTCATGCCTCATTGCCAGTTCTATTTTTAGGTACTTCCTCTTAGCATCTTCACAAGCCATTCCATCCCCACTCACCAAGCAGATTCCCCTGACTTCAGTCTCCCAGAACAGTTCCCAGCTCTGCCATCTGCCCTCTGCTAGAAAGGGGGTGGAGATGCTCTTCAGGGCAAAAGCAGGTCCAGGGAGCACTGGAAGGGGAAACTTGGCTATCTCTTAAAGAAGGAAGAAGGGCTGGGAGTGATGGCCTTGTGATCCCAGTACTTAGGAGGCTGGGACAGGAGGATTGCAGGTTTAAGGTCAGCCTCACAACTTAGAGAGGCCCTTAGCAACTTTGCAAGACCCTGTTTTAAAATGAGAAATAAATAGAGTTGGGGGTATAGCTCAGAGGTAGAATTCCTCTAGGTTTACTTCCCAGAAGAATAAGGAGGAGGAAGAGAAGAAGGACGAAGGACTGGACATGGTGGCATACACTTGTAATTCCAGTACTTGGGAGGCTGAGACAGGAGGGCCACAGGTTTAAGACCAGTCTCAACAACTTAGGAAGACCCTGTTTCAAAATAAAAAAATGGATGGGGATGTAGCTCAGAAATAGAATGCCTCTGGGTTCAATCCCCAGGACCACACACAGAAAGAAAGGAAGAAAGAAAGAAAGAGAAAGAAGGAAGAGGGAGAGGAGGAAGAGAAAGCTAGGTGTGTTGGAGAACTCCCGTAATCCCAGTACTTAGGAGGCTGAGCTAGGAAGATTGTAGGTTTGAGGTCAGCCTCAGCAACTTAATCAGACCCTGTTTCAAAATAAAAATAAAAAAGACTGGGGATGTAGTTCAGAGGTACAACACCCCTGGACTCGATCCCTAGTACCAAAAAAAAAAAAAAAAGAAGGGAAAAATTGCCTTTTTATTCATCTACTGACAAAAACTAATTAAAGCAGACATTAATAACACAATAAAATATTTCCCTCATATACAGTTTTGCATACAACCTCAGGAAGTTCACAGTTCTTAGGATTTCTGGGTATGAACACCTGACCTAGAAGGAAGGAAGGATGAAAGCAAACTCTCCCTCATCATGTCTCGAGCAGCCAGCAACCGGGGCATCTGACTCTAGGATGAAAACACCTCTCCTTAATCTAGAACTTCTCATTTATGTCTCACCAAATCCCAAAGCTGCTTTATCTGAAAGTTAATGTAAAGCAAGAACACCAGCAAACAGAACATTTTACCAAAGTTCCCAGTTATAAGCAAGAACATGACATTGGTGCTGCCTTCATACCATCGATGGTGTCTTATTGCCACAGGACACTACTTACTGAATCGGTCAAAACCAAAGTCATTCAGAGGCTTGGCTCATGAGTCAGCAACAGGCCTTGGGCAACATATTTTGGCCAGGTGGTGCCAATGTAAACATCTCCTGTGGTCAGACAATGGCTGGGGACCATCACCTTCTTGTGGATATGAAGCATGCGCTATTTGTTTTGGTATACCTGGCAAATAGCATAATACTTGGCACTTACATTATTAAAAATAAATGTTAAATTGATCTAACTCACTTCATATAAGTTTGGTTTGTTGGCTAGCATAAAGGATTATGTCAATAAACTTTATAAATATCTCCCTAAAGTTACATCTCTCTACATAGCCAAATTAAAATGACTCTAGGTCTCTATCTTATTATTGCACAAGCATCTTTCATTAGTAGATTCCTGTACAAAAATCCCAAGAATTTACTTAATCTAACCACAAGATGATAGCTCCCATCTTGTGCTTCTATTAGGGTGGGAACACAGAATGTCTCTTTGAGCCTAAAGATTTTAGTTCTGGGCCCAGATATTCCAGAAGGATCCAGTAGGTGACTGCTGCTGCCACCGTGGCTGGAGGCCTGTTCTTCTGCCTGGAATCAGATACCTCCAACCAGCTGTCACCACATGACATTGACCCCACCTGCCATATCCAGAGTTACTCCTAGTGTTCCTGGTCCTTGTCAGGATAACCAAGGTGCCCCTTTGAGGCTGGAGGACTTCATAGCCATTGCTAAAAGTAGTTGTCCCATTGTCAGAGCACCTCATGAGCTCATAGAGGTGCAGCTACCTGAATTTGCCCATGTCTTAATTTGTTTGGAGTGCTATAACAAACTATGATAGACCTGAAAATTTTCTTTTACTTTTTTTCTTCTTTTGAGGATTGAACTGGAGGTGTTCTACTGCGAAGCTCTGAGCCACAACCGAGCCCTATTTTATTTTTTGAAACAGGGTCTTGCTAAGTTGCTGAGGATCTCATTAAGTTGTGGAGACTGGCCTCGAACCTGTGATCCTCCTATCTCAGCCTCCCAAGTACTGGGATTATAGAAGTGTGCCACCAGGCCCAGTTTAGACCAGGACATTTATAAACAACAGAGTTTATGTCTCATATTTCCAGAGGCTGAGCAGTGCGAGATCAAGGTGCCAGCAGGTTCTGTATCTGGCAAGGGCCTTGGCCTCATAGTAGCTTCTTGCTGCCTCTTCAGTAGCAGAAAGGGACAACAGAGCTCCCTTAGGCCTCTTTCATAAGGGTACTAATCCCATTCATGAGGGCTCCACCCATGTGACTTAGTCAACCCCAAAGGTCTACCTTTTAATAGGAATACAGTGATGATTTAACACATGAACTTTGGAGGTCCGCAAACACCTAGACCACAGCAACCTACATGTCCACTTCTCCCAGCTCCGCCCAGCGCCATGGAAGCCGCTCAGAGGTGATGCGGCGTTGCGCATGGCCCTACCAGGGCCCTACACCGCCAGCTCCATGGGGCACCGTGCAGAGAGAATACATCATCACTCATGTCTGTGATGTCCAGAATTTTCTATGCCTATCTTCACCCACCTAATTTTTTTTCACCCATTTCTAGCGCCAATGCCTTAACCAAGCTGCCAGTATTATTCAGCAAATAATGTTAATAAGATACTTTATGACATTTTATATTTAGATAGTGCCTACATATCTGTTATCTTATTTGACCATTCTCACACTGGCCCTCTGGTGTATGGGGACTAGTTTTTATAATCATCCTCATTTTATATGGAGGAAAGTGAGGCTAGGCTGGGGTCACTGACTTGTCTGAATCTTGTATGTGGCACAACTGGTTTTTGCCCCAGGCTGTGTGATCACTGTACTTGTTCAAGGGGTTCTGAATATTTTTGGCACCAGCACCCTCCTTTAAGGTGAAATGCAAAGCATGTATTGAATAGATAAGTATGGAGCTGTTACCACAGAACAAGAATTCTGGGATCTCTGTCATACTCCCCCACAACCCTACCAAGTACTTTGGAGGACTTTGGGAACCTGGTTTGCAAACTTGTGTGGAAGTTAGCTTTAAAACCCTTCCAGGTCCACCAAAAAGTCTCTGAGTCTTAACTAATCTCATATGTACAATCGGTTTTGCATTCAACTATCTCCATTTTGTATAGAGAGCACTGTGGTTTGGAGGTGTCAAAATGCCTTTGTTTATCCCTTCATCTGCCTGGTTGGTATTTAGAAATAAAACAGCCTTGCCATTACTGGAAGAAGGAATGAAGTCTGTCTTTTTGGGGGTTTACACCTTTATGATTCCTTCCATAGTATAAAAATAGTCCCTGCCAGGTAGGTGAACCAAGACTGCATTCTGTTGCTGTTCTTACGTTTGTGAGGCTGAGGTTGCAATGGAAGCCATTCTTTAGCAAGTGGAAGGGAAACCTGCTACCAAATATCTTCTCTTCATCTGGTCACCAGAACAAAGGAATGCTACATTAATATTGTGGTAGAAACTCTAATGTTATACCAAATGATTACAGGGATGGCTGCAAAGAGAAGTCTTGGGCTTGACATAAGGTTATGGAAGATTCTTTAGAAGAAAAGATTGTTGCTGAGTCTGGCAATACACATTTGTAATCCCAATACTTGGGACGCTAAGACAGGAGGATGGTAGGTTCAAGAACAGCCTTAGCAACTTAGCAAGACTATCAGCAACCTGTTTCAAAATAAAAAAGTAAAAATAACTGGGGGTGTAACTTGAAGGTAGAATGTCCCTGGGTTTAATCCCCAATACAAAAAAGGAAGTATTTTAATTGAATTCTATTTATTTTTAAAAATATGACTTTGATTTTGACAAACTAAAAGTTTATTTACCACTCATTATCTTTGTACATATTGGTCAATATTCCTTAATATTGGTCGAGCACTTTATTATCAACTGAAGCACAGCCAAAGGTCATGCCTGAATTTCTCTGTGATGAGGAGGGACTGCTATGTATCATGATGCTGAACCAAACACTCCATTTAATTGTGATGTGACATTCACTTAAAGAGATACAATAAAGGGCAACTTTTAATATCACCCAAGTGAAATATTGCTCTAAAAACAATTTATTTCATTTTGTTCATTAGTATTATTTTTCTTGAAAGATGTACATCTTCATACCACATGTTTCCAAAATGGATCAAGCTTTTCAAATAATAAAAAAACAATTCAATGTGTTAAGAAAGACACAGAAACTGGGTATGGTGGCGCACACTTGTAATCCCAGCATTTGGGAGGCTGAGAGCGGATGATCGGGGTTCGCCATCAGCCTCAGCTACCTAGTAAGGCATTCTGCAACTTTAGTGAGACCCTGTTTCAAAATAAAGAATAAAAAATAGGGCTGGGGATGTAGCTTGGAGGTAGAATGCCCCTGAGTTCAATCCCCAGTACTGCAAAAAAAAAAAAAAAAAAAAAGACACAGAAAATCAAACCCATGTAAAAGAATCAGCTAGAAATGTGTTAGCCCAGAGGGAAAAACCAATTGTGATTAAACATTAATTTTCTCCCAGGATTTCTGGTATCCATGGCAAAAATAATGATGTGGTAGGTAGTGGTAATTCTTATGCATTTGGATAAAGCATGCCAATTCTTCATGAAAGAGAACCTTTTTTAGTGATGCATTTAAAAAGGAATCTATGGCATTGGGAAGGCTCAAGTTAAAATTTGCCTTTTAAACAAAATTTAAAGGGTGAATCTAATTTTAATCTATAAAAATTAAATACATTTCGAAAGTCCCTGTCTTCTAGAAGAGTAAAGTAGTCCAAGTCTTGTTAACAAATCTCAGTGGCTTAACCTAGGAAGTTTGTATTTCTTGCCCATGTGACAGTGTGTTGCTGGAAAATGTGGCTTTCTTGGGTCACTCTTACTGAAATAGAGACTCACTCATCTAGTTTCTCTCCATCTTGTGAGTGGCCAGCTAGTGTCCTTATCTCTCAGTGTCGAGAGGGTGGAAGGGTGCATGAGGCATTTTAGAGAGCAGGCCTGCAAGAGATACATATTCCCACCCACATTCTTTGGTCAGTCACCTGCTCCTAACATCCCTGTAAAAGCAGCTGGAGTATGTGTCAGTCCTACGTTCCCAGGAGAAAGAAATGGGGCAGAAGAGCGCCTGTCAACTTAGGGCATCTTCTCTTCTCAGTTAAAGTCCAAGAAATACTTTAATCCCTGAGGTTGTCTGGGATAAGGAAGTATATCTAACAATTATACAAATGTAAAGTAAAAATACTACATCCACATAATATATAATGAAAAATATATTTCTCTGCACCAATAAACTAAACATTGGGGCAATTTTTAAACATGGTCTCATAAATAATGAAAAGTTGGTATGCTTAAAATAAGTATAACATTAATATGGTCAATAAAGTAAGTGACTTTGGATCCTCTCTTTAGAGCAGCTCTGATTTTAATTGATTCAGTATTGAGGTTCCAAAGAAGATTTTTTTTTTCCATACAAGAACTTCCCTTCCAGAAAAAAGGTTTGGGCAACAATGAATTTGAGCAGGATGTTCCGTTGGCTTAGGCAAAAGTACACTCTAGGATCAGAACCATTTTCCACTAAATCCAGGAGCTAGAGAAGATCTTCTCACAAAATCCAAAGAATGGGGCAGTCAGCAATCTTGGGGAGGAGTGAGCCTATTGAAGAAAAGGGAGGGTTTCATAATATCCACATTATTCTTGGTCTGAGCCCTGAGTCCCACCAATTCGAGCTTCAGCTGACCTGCAGTACTGTGCCCCGCAGTTTTGGAAAATCAATCAGCACACATTCAAGCGCACTTGCTTCCCCACTCGTTCCTTTTATGAAGCTTCACACTGGTGCGTTTGGCTTTGAGGTTTGCCTCATTCGACTGCAGATTGGAAAGGCCGGAATTCCTATCACAGCCAGGATTTTCTTCAGCTCCGAGGATGTGTTTGGTTTTGTGCCATTCTATCCCAACTTTTATTCCTTCCATCTGATTCAAATGTTTCATTACCCACTTACAGTTGAAAGAAAGAAAGAAATAAAAGAAAAGGCAAAGCTGCACCTCTCTTAAAGCAGGAAAACGTTCTGGTTTGAATTTCCTGTCCGATTCTGGGTAGGCTCATTGGCAGTTGTGATTTGGACTCAGTTCAGATTTCCGTGTAAATTTCACAGAGCTTTATTGCCTGTCTCTGGACCCTGTTAGAGAACCGTACGAGGTAAGGCTCAGCTGAATCACCGCACTTCTTGTGCACCACCGCAGTGCTGTGTCTTCAGCATCCTATGTCTTCTTACTCCTGTGTGATTGAAAAAGGGACTCTGAATGTCACCAGCACTTTACATGGGGGAAATGGGGCTAAGGAAGAGAGAGGCCTATATCACTTCCGTCCCTCCAGTGCCAGCCATGGCCTTTTTTGTTGCTGTCTTAATAAACTTAAAAAAATAAAAAGTACTTTTAAGATATGCAAAAACAAACAAAAATAGTGCAGAGTTCTTATATATATCACACCCAGTTTCTCCTATTAACATTTTGCTTTACTAAGGTACATTTTTCACTCTAATGGGCCAATACTGATATGTTATTATTCTCTAAAGATCATACTATATATTCTGAGTTCCTCAGTTGTAACCTAATGTCTTTTTTATGTTCCAGGATATCTTGTCCTAGTCCTATATTCCACATTACATTTAGTTGTCATGTCTCCTGTTCTGTATGTGTGTGTGTGTGTGTGTGTGTGTGTGTGTGCATACACGTGTACTCACGCATGTGCATGGTAACTTGTGAAGTAATGGCCCCCAATTTGAAAGCCACTGGTAAGGAGAAAATTAGAGTCAACCACTCTTGATCTGGGAACAATCACTGAAGGGAGAATGCTAAAGAATATGCCAAATATTAGAAGTATTTCTGATGCTAGTTTGCTACCATAAGAAAATGGAGAGGAGATAGCTATTCTGACAGGAAAATGAACAGCAAAGAGAAGGTATCCTAGTGATGTAGACAGAGAATTTAGTCCTAAATGCCATTCAGGTCTACAGGGACCTGCAGCGTTTTCAAAATAAGCACTAACGTGTTTCTGCGGGCGATGCTCATTTCTTTCAGGAATGCTGTTTGTCCTCGGTGACTCACAGCAGCCACTTTGGTGATTTTTTTGAACTGTCAGATGTGGTAAGCTGCCTGGGTCGAGAAAGAGTTTGGAAAGTAGGTTCAAGCTTCATTGGTTGTTTCCCATGGGAAAGCCAGTTGATTAGATTAAAGATGAAAGAGCGTCTCACTCAGCTGTTTAGGCCATACACAGATGAAGGAAGCAGGGAAGGCGGGGTATATACATGTGTTACAATGTTCAGTAGAGATAATTTAATATGGATTTCCCATCTTCTTATTTATGGCGGGTAGGGAGTGGTAAGGTCGAAGGTGATGAGAAATTTTATAGTATTTCATATATATACAAAAGGTTATATATATGATATACACATAACCTTTCATTGGTGCATCATAGTCTCATATCACAATGTAGTTTAGAGTGATAGAGACATTCATGCACACAGCAGTTGGTGAGCTTCCCCTAGGTTCCCTTAAAGTATTTCTTAGTACTGACAATCCAACCAAGTACTGTCCCTAGGATGTCTTTCTAGGCTTTGGAAAAATGGTGGAAGAAAAAAGATGGGGGGAGGGAAGTGGGAAGAGAGAGAGAGAGAGAGAGAGAGAGAGAGAGAGAAAGAGAGAGAGATTGATTCAGAGTTTTTGGCTCCCTGAGAATGAAATCTCTGTAGGGTGGACAAGTAGGATTTGACTGGAGTAACTCATCTTTTATGTTTCAAGCCAAAGCGAATAGAATTTGTGTACTTAGGGACTATAAATAGATAGGATTAGGTCTGCGTTTTAATATAAAAAATAATTTCCTGACCTTGGAATCCACTGGTGTAAGGACTTCTCAGAAACGTTTAATCTTTCTTTTTGCCTCCAGATGGGCAGCTTGACCACAACCAGCTGTTCATGTTCTATTCACTATCTTTTGTGATTTCCTTGCTCTTTTTCATTTTAACTTTTTTTTTTTTTTTTGATACTGGGGATTGAACCTAGGGGTATTCTACCTCTGAGCTATACCCCCAGCACTATTTTTTTGTTTTGAAACAGGGTCTTACTAAGTTGCTGAGGACCTCGCTAAGGCCTCACTAAGTTGCTGAGACTGGCCTCAAATGTTTACTCTTCCTGTCTCAGCCTCCAAGTACTGGGATCACAGGTGTGCACCACTGTGCCTGGCCCATTTTAACAATTAAAATGAAGTGAGTGAACTAGAGAGAACTTGGATCAATTACTTGGCCTTAAAAATGGGACAATGATTATTTTAAATTCTAGCATCTAGTTGATTAAACATTGATTGAAGAGTTTGTGGCTTATCCAACTCAGACATTTTCCACACCAACTTTGACTATTTTACTCATTTGTGGTGGTAGAGAGGAAACAAAACAAATGAACACATTCTGCTCCTCGCTCAGTGATCCGGCAAATTGGTTCTAGGTAAGGGAGTTGGAAAGGTGAAATGATGCATTCATATTAATTCTTTCTGTCTCATTAAAATTAAGAGGAGAAAGTTATTTCCAATTTGGGGATGTTTGTCACTTTGTTGCTTCTTCCAAGTGAGAATAAACATACACACACACACACATACGCCTCAGATCTCCAGTTGGGCTAGACTTCACTCTAATATCTCAGCACTTCCTTGGCTTCTCCTATTGACTTTCGATTCATTAAAGATACATTTGCTATTTCCAGTCTGCTTAGACTTGGTGTTTCTGTTGGGAAAGTAAATGGCAAGTGACCACATGACTGCCAAGGGTAAACACTGCTGAAGGCCACAGCTGCTGCTTATGGTTGAGGGGAGCCTGGGTTAGTTGCAAAGATAGGGCAGCATGTGTAGGAGACATCAGACACGGCATAAGGGAAAAGAAAACAAAGATTTGCTCCTTCCCCATTGCCTCTGTTTAGGTCCCCTAGGAAGCAGACACTAAAATGGAATTATAAATGCAAGATGTGTGCTGGGGAATTATGCTGGGGAGGGATAAAGGGGAGAAGGGCAGGAGAGGAACGCATCAGACCATGTTGCCAATCTGGCATCACGGAGGGAGAGAAGGAAGGAAGAAGAATTGGACAGGTAGATCACAGACTGCACGGCAGCTCTGGGAAGTCTTAGCTAGGCTGATGGGGAATCCCAGGGCAACTATTTCCCATTAGAGAAATCCCTCTATTGGGCGTGAACATCTAGTGACCCCCTATCCCTGCTCAGTTGTTGGCCAGGAGGAGCTGGGAGAAGCGTAATCTTAGTATGAAAGCGGCATTGGGCCCAAAGCTGTGGCAGCTGGGGACTGGCATATACTGTACTTCTTACTACAGATTTCTTCTCAAAAATGCATTTTTACTTTTAAAATTATTTTTATTGCATATATCTAAGGTATGCCATCTGATGTTTCGTATATAAATATAATTAAATGACTATAGTTAAGCAAAGATTCTCTCACCAGGAGGCCTGAGCAGCACCCTCCCCAGGGCTGCTACACCCAAGAATTGTATTAGTTACAGAAGTTAAGAAGGCAAGAAACGGTGAACTTTACCTAGCATACCTGCGGTTATTTCCCCTTACATCATAGGTGATCACAAGAGCCACAGGGTGAGTTTTCTTTCACCTCTTAAAATCCTAAGGCATCTTGCAAAAGTTAGGCCGACCCAGTTCAGATTCTTCCAGGTATCACATACAGCCCAAAACCATTGAGAACAATTTGTAGCACGACCATTCAACTTGTCCGAGCCAGAAGCTCCTTGGCAGATATGAGAACTATCTCACCTCTTAGATCTCTGCAGAAAGGGAAATTGATTCACTGCTCCTTCCTTCCTTCCTTCCTTCCTTCCTTCCTTCCTTCCTTCCTTCCTTCCTCCCTCCCTCTCTTTCTTTTTTCTTTCTTTTCACAGTATGGCTTCTATATACTGAAGGGCATTGTCATTTCTATGACTCAGAAGCATAAATCCTTTCCTAAGGTGAAGATTAATTTCTATAATGGAAGAAAGTTAGTCTCTTCTAGTTCTACACTTTGGGTTTTATTTATTTATTATTTATTTATTTATTTTGTGGTACTGGGGATTGAATCCAGAGGCATTCTACCTTTGAGCTACACTCCCAGACCATTTTATTTCTTATTTGGAAACAGGGTCTCAGGTTGATGAGAGTCTCACTACTTACTGAGGCTGTCCTTGAACCTGTGATCCTCCTACCTCAGCCTCCCAAGTACTGGGATTATATGAGTGTGCCACCACACCTGGCCAGTTCTACATTTTGCATGTGAGAACTGGTTACACAGAAGCAGTGAATACAAAATGTTACAGCAGAGGAAGGGGACAGGAGCATAACTGAACTACAAACAGGAAGGTAGTTTCTGAATATCTCTCTGTAGGTAAATTCAACTTTGGGAAGAGCTTTTCAAAATCATTAGACCACCAAAGTTCAACCTAGTTTGTCACAAAATGAGCCTGTCTGCTCATTTACTTTGACCAAAATGTTCACACTTCCTTCCTCATTTCTTGTATCCCTGAATAAAAGTATCTTCATGTGAGCAATAAACTGGGGCCTAACCAATCAAAGACACAAGAGAGCATGAAATTCTACCTTTGCATTAACAACTGGCCTCTCCCAGAGTTTCATCTTTTCCAGATTCTAATTCTAGAGGAGGATGAGATATCCCACAGGTGACCTCTGGAACAGTAGTAGCATAGGCAGGCACTCAAAGAATGAATGCAATGCAGCTGGTGGAATCACGTCTGACTCCATTAAGGAAGGTATGTGGCAAAGTGTAGTGCAGAGATGGGGAAATGAGGTGGTGGAGATTGGAAACTCCGATTTTTCTGTGTACCAATTCTACTTCCTACTGCCCCTCTAAACTGAGCTTCCTGGGAAAATCAAATCAATAGAAAAGAACAGAGACAAGATGTGTTTAAGATATCCCAAACCTGTTGCTGCATTTCTCATATGCTACTTTCATTTCCTTAAAATATGTTCTTTGCTTGCTATTTCATTCTTAATGACAGCATGGTGGAAATCATGGTTTGCAATGATTTGGTTTGTTTCTTTGTTGTTTAAGATAGTGGAGCTCCTAGCCGGGCGTGGTGGCGCACGCTTGTAATCCCAGCATTCGGGAGGCTGAGACCGGAGGATCCGGGTTCGCGGCCAGCCTCAGCTACCTAGTGAGGCACTCCACAACTTAGTGAGACCCGGTTTCAAAATAAAGAATAAAAAATAGTGCTGGGGGTGTAGCTCGGAGGTAGATTGCCCCTGAGTTCAATCCCCAGTACCGAAAAAAAAAAAAAAAAGATAGTGGAGCTCCTGCTTAAAAAAAAAAAAAAAAAAACATAAGATATAAGGAAGTCAAGCTACAAGGTGCTATCGTTTGAATGTTTGAATATCCCCCAAATTCAAGTGTTGAAAACAGAATCTTCAAACTCATACATGTATGGTATTTGCAGGAGGAACTTTGGGAGATGATTAGGTCATGAGGGAAGAGCCCTCCTGATGGGAGTAATCCATTGATGGATTAATGGATCAATGAGTCAACGGGCTATCCCAACAGTGCCTGTGTTATACAAGTGAGCGCTCTCAGACATGTTATTCTGTCTCTCCGTAAGATCTCTGCATCTCCGCCCCAGCATCATATTGCAGCAAAAGATGATCACCAGAAGCCAAGAAGATGCTTATATCATGCTCTTGGACTTCCCACCTTTCAGGACCCTGAGTTAAATGAACCTCTACTTTTTATAAATTTCCCAGTCTCAGGCATTTCGTTATAGCAATAGAAAATAGACTAACAGAGAAGGTATAAAGCTCTGTCTGCTCAGCTTCTCCTTTAGGCACTCCCCCACCTAAGCCCACAAGACTGGGTAGGGCATAGTTTGAAAGCTACTATTAAAATGGAAAGAAGTTTTGAGGGGGTCTAGATCATAGAGTGAAGTTCTAGCCCAGCTACTATTAAGTTTTTGCAACATTGAGTAAATAAAAACAATAATGGTAGTAATGTAGCACTCTAAAAATGCTTATGATTATAATTTAAATGTTTGTTGTAATTAATATGATAAGGATCATCTCTAGGGCATGTTCCACATACCAAGCACTGAGCTAAGTTAACATGCATGATTTCATTTAAATACAACAAACCTCAGAGGAATGGGAAGACTGACCCTCTTTCTGGTACACAGTTTCCTCTACAACAGGGCTGGCAAACTGTGGCCCATAGCCCAAATACAGCCCACCTCCTGTTTTTGTTTCACCAATGAGTTAAGAATGGTTTTAAAATTTTTAAGTGGTTAGATAAGAGCAAAAAAACATGTCATGATACCATGGAAACTGTATGAAATTTAAGTTCCAGTGTCTATAGTTTTATTGAGATACAGCCATGCTCATTCACTTGGCTAGGGCTGTTTATATATCACAATAGCAGAGTTGAGTACCTGGGACAAAGACTTATGGACCTCAAAGCCTGAAATAGTTGCCCTCTGGCATTTAACAGGAAAAGTTTGCAGACCCCTACCTGAAACCCAAAACTTCTCTCCTCTCACTGACTAGCTGCTCTTTGGGGGCTGGGTTTTGCTTTGATCTCTAAGTCTTAGGGACATTTGATATCCTCCCCTGGCTCTAAAAGGAGTTATTTAGTATTTATCCTAAAACACAGGTTGTGATTCAAAATATACGTCCTATTTGGGCATGTATAATGTGACATTTAGTAACAAAACTACTGGGTTGCCCTGCAAACTACCTGTCTTATTATGCAGGTGATTTGTTGAAGGGAAGTTCCTTTGGGTTTTCTGAGATCAATACCGGAGTCTGAAATCTGCTCAAATATGTGTGAATTTTTCTCTGCATAAGTCTTTTTTTTTTCACATCATTTTTTAAAGGAACAAATGAAAAGAAACTAAAAGCCAAAGCAGTTCCCACTTTAAAAAGAAGATGCTGGGGCATTGAAATTAGAATAGATTCAGTTACACAGTTGGAAGTGCAGAGGTAGAGAGAGGAGGAAGCTAAGTGCAATGTCATCTAGTAAGAAAATAGGCAAGCCAGGAATCCTATTTAGGAAGCTGAGAGTCCAGGGAGATTAAAGAATACCTCTGAGATGGGCATGACTCCATCAGGGAGAGGCCAGAGACATTTTTGTGGCAATTAAATTGCTTCCTCCAGAATCTCTGTAACTGCTGGGCATGTGCGCAAGCTCTGGGTCCTTGTCTGGGTGGTAGAGCTGTGATTGTATGTGAAAGAGAAAACATAAAACACTCTGTCTATGGAGAGGAACGTGGTGTACCACCACCCAGAAAAGAATCCAGGGACTTCCTGGACTCCAAGCTGCATTCCTGAGCTCCTCTAAGGATGTAGTAAACAAGTTCTTGGGGTCCAGAGATTCAGGATGTGAAATACTTTTGACATCTTAGTTGCTCTGCTGGCACCACACTTTTGTTTTGTGAGAAAACGATTATTTTGACAATGTCATAGGCTGGTCTAACTGCCAAACAACCAGCTGGTTCCTTCTCTGCCTTCTGAAATTGTTCCAACAAAATATAAACCCAACCTACCACAATATTCCAAAACGATGGAAAACTAAACACTAAGTTCAGAGAGGATAAAGTATAGTATAAAGTATGTATTCAAGCTTTTGGTTTGACCAACTTCATAACAAAAGTGTATGTAAATTCACAACTTGAACCTGCAAACTCAAAATATACTACTCCAAGTTAGTTTGGGGGGAAATAACATAAACTTACAGGATCCAATATCTGATACCAGGTGTTTTTCAAATATATTTTTATTTTTAATAGACACACAGTAACTGCACTTATTTATGGGGTACTGTGTGGCATTTCATGTACATAATCTATAATGCTTATATCAGAGTAACTGGCAAATCTATCATCTCCGACATTTCTCTTTTCTTTGCGTTGGGGACATTCAAAATTCTCTCTACTAATTATTTTGAAATATTCAGTTAATGTTGCCAAGCATGGTTATTCTACTATGCCTTAGAACAAAGCAATTTTTTCATACCTCTTTAATTTGAGGATTTTTACTCAATTTTGAGGACGAGCTTAATTCACCTTAGATTTTTCTATTATTTCTCCCCAATGCTTTTCAAAAGAAGTTTGGATCAACTAGAAACATACTTAAATTTTATCTGTGATTGGCATTTCTCTTTACATAGAACATGGTAAATTTTTAGTGTCTATAAACATTTTCCTTTTAGGGGAAGGAACTGGGTTTATGGTTCAGAATCCCATTAACCTATGTTGAAAGTGATTGTTAAGTAATGTACCCGTTCAGTAGAAGACTTTCTTTGCTTTTTGCTCCTAACAACAATTTAGTTTATAATAAAATGATATTCTCCCAGACATCAGTTATACAAACTCATTTTTTTTCTTCCTGCTAATGTAAGCAAGGTAGCATGTCCTCAACTGATTGTTGGTCAGTCATTTGCAGATGTTATTTCTTTTTTCTCCTAAATAAATCTCCAATGGCCAATAATTTTTTCTATCAGAAACCACAGAACAATACCAAAATATCAAATAAGAATTCCCCACCAAAACAATTAAAAAGAAATCTAGAAAGTAATTTACCAATGAATTTAAAATTTTTTAAAAATATAGAAATGTACAAAAATAAAAATAAGCCATGTTTTCACTTTCCAATAATAAATACTTATCACATATGCATATTGTTATGCTTTTGAAATGATCTATTTTTAGTTGGGTATGGTGACACAGGCCTGTAATTCTAGTACTTGGGAGGCTAAGACAGGAGGATCATAGGTTCAAGGACAGCCTGAGCAATTTAGTGAGGCCCTCTGCAACTTAGTGAGACCTTGTTTTAAAATAAAGAATAAAATAGGACTGGGGTTGTAGTTCAATTCAGAATGTCCCTGGCTTCAACCCCCAGTACCACTTAAAAAAAAACAAACAAAAAACCCCCACCTATTTTTATAGAAATATGTGCTCACTATAAAAAACTCAAAAAATAGAGAAGAGTATAAAGATAAAAATGAAAAAAAAATTCAACTTAATCCTACCACCCAGAAATCATTGCTGATACTACATCTTGCACAATATTCACAAGCTTTCTCCCATTGCTTCCTGACCAAATTTTGTTAGTATTTTTATATTGTGCAGAAATATTGCACTTATATTTCTTCTAGACTTCTAATCCTCTTTGTTCAAGTAGTTCATTATTTAGCTCAATATTTAAGTTAATTTACTTATCAGCTTTTCAAAACTTGAATGTTTTTATTTTTATGTTCTTCATTTCAATTCATAGTTTAATATCTTTCCTTCAAGAGCTGCTTATGAATGTTATTTCTTGATTCTATCAGGTTTAAGGAAGTCTGTTTCCTTCAAGTCAAATGGCACCTTGGTTGGGTATTATGTTCTTGGACACTGTGAGCGTTAATTGCTCCATTGTCTTTGGCACTGTCTGTTGTTATGAATGAATCTGATTTTGCCCCTAGTGTTCAAGATTTATTTTCTGGCTGGTTACTCAAAGGATTACTTATCACTGAATTTTACTGGGTTGTGCACAGTGTAGAATGTTCTTTATCAAACTTTCCTGGAAAATAGAGGAAAAAAAGAGGTGCATATCCATTGCCCCTTCCTTCTTGGTTTCAGGGAAGGCCTCTTTAATTACGTGTTTGGTTTCATTTTCTGTTTTTCTTCCCCCCATTGGATTTGTTACTTCAAGGACACCAATTATTCTTCTGTTGGGCTATATTTGCCTGTCTTCCCTACCAGCTCAGGTCTAAATGCTTTGCTCTCTCTTTTTAAACTTTATTCACCCTGACTAGTGAAATCTTCCTTCCATGTCAGTAACTTGATTGATAGCAACAACTCTTGTGCTTCTTATTGCTTCTGAAATATTAATTAATTTTTAATGATGTTTGGGGCCTCAATCACTTTTCCTATTTTGGCAGGTTGCTATCATCAGGACTTTGGGTCTTTTTTTATCCAGACCGTGTACTTGATAAGTTACTCTATACTATGAAGCAGTTTTCCTTTGGAGTATTGATGTTATTATTTAGTCCTTTGTTTTTCCTTTCTGTTCTCCCTTTCTTATCATGTAAAATTTATGTAATTGCCATGCCATTTCTTTTTTTTCCCTCTTATTTATGTTTGTGTGGTTCTGTGTAGATACACTAAGAGTTACTCTATGATTTTTTTGCACATTATCTGTGATAGTCTCACATTTTCTGTGATCTCAAAGCTAAAGACTGATGACTGAGTATCCATGTATTCTACTCACTCTCCTATAAACCAAGAGAATGTTAGCCTAAAGAGAGAGACCAGCTGGATTATTTCTAGTCTTTATTAAATAACTTGGGCCCTACCCATCGGTCTGGGACTTTCCTCATGGTCCTATGTCAAGACCCACTCAAGGGATATTGTCCTTTCCTGTGGAATGGAGCCTGGGCCCTTGGTTGGTGCAACTGTGGAGCTTTTGTATAGAACCAGAACCCTTTTCATTCTTGTTTCTCCTCCAGCAACCCCTTCCCCAATTTCTCACTTGAAAAGGAAAAGGAAAAGATAATAACTAAGTTGGCTTCTTTCCAGGCCTGATTTCATCAACTGTAGGACCTCTGCAGACTTGGGCAGGGTCTGTGCCCCTTTCTGCTGCATTTCACAATCTTTTCTGTATCTTTCTTACTTGCCAAATTTTTTTTAAAAAACGTATTAACATAACCCTATTTCCTTGTTCTATGGCTGTTAATAATTTCTCCTCCAGTTTTTAGGTTTTTGAAATTTCCTCTTAATTTTGATAGAAACTAGGAAAGGAGTCACTATGACTATTTAAATCTGCAATCTTAAATATGAGGAGATACAGCAAAAATTATATTCAAGAAATACAACAGATGATCTAGTTGTAAATTCCATATCATAACCACTTAAAAGGGAGGACACAGAGAAGAGATACATGGTGAGAATTCAAGAAACTGTAATAGAGAAAACCCAAGAGAATAAAAGCATAATAGAAAAGAGAGGAGAAAATTTTTAAAAAGAGAGAAACTCCACTATTTCTGATAGTACTGGTGACAAACTGCTTTGGTAGGAAATATCTTCTGCTTGAACTCAGGGCACTGGTGTTGATAATGCATCGTCACTATGCTTTGAAATTCTGGTAGATTTTCAACTTTTGAAAAGCAGACCTTCTTTGTACTGAGAAATAGCTTGGCTCTTTTCATCCTAAAATTTTAAAGTTTATGTTTGAAATGAAGTCTTTTTTTTCCTATGTAACCTTGGAATCTTAACAGATGTTTGAAGCAATGAATTAGGTTTTAAAATTTATTTTGTAATCTGAGACTTGTTGGCCCATGGGTCAACTGCCCTGAAAGTTCCTGTCATCCTGTGTCATTGAGTAGCACTAGAGGGTACTGAGAAAGCAGAGAACAGCTGAACATTGGGAGGAAGGAAATGCTCAGGGTGCTAATGGAATCTGAATTAGGCAAAGAGAAGTGGAGACAGATCCTGGGAATAGGCAAGAGGTGGATTTTTGGAGCCAAAGTCCTTGCAATCACCCGCTAAGGGTATTGCAGATATTTCATAAATAGGAAGGCAAGTGTTGAGGAGCAACCAGGAGAGCAGTAGTGAGCAGGACTAATGTGGGCAGGAAACAGTGTCCTAGCAAGCAGTGGGACTGGAGGTGGCTTGTTTCCTGTCACTTTTATTCTATCTTGACTGTGGGAAGTCCACAGTGAGACAGAAACCTGCAATGATGAGGGTGATTATTCTGAGAGAGAGAAAGAGAGCATGAATCTTATCCCTTTGACATCCAATCTGTCTAATTGAAATATTTCTCTCCTCTGTCCTGGTAAGTTGACCTCAAGATTGAATTAATTTTGAATCAGCATTTATGAATATATGACTCTCATTTTTTTCTCTTCCAGTGTTTGAAAGAATTCAAACTTTATTAAGGAAACACATACAATTAACACACTCGTTTAAAATATGCAATTTGATAGAAGTATACACCTGTGAAACCACCAATACAATCAAGACAAATATATTGCCATCAAGATGTGGAACGAGCCCCCTTGATATTCTTCACTTCTTTCTCTATTTCTTATTTATTTATTTGTTTGTTTACTTATTTATTTACTGAAGAATGAACCCAGGGGCATTCTGCCTTTGAACTGCACCCCCATCCCTTCAAAAAATTTTTTTTGTTTTGAAACAGGGTCTTGCTAGATTGCTGAGAGTCTCACCAAGTTGTTGAGGCTGGCTTCAAACTTGCAATCCCCCTGTCTCGGCCTCTGAAGTACTAGGATTACAGGCATGTGTCACCATGCCTGGCTCTCAATTTAGTTTTTAAAGCTACTCCTATTTTTATGGTGATGAAATATGCTGTGGACT